>KQ995661.1:159144-303220 GCA_001598015.1 Dorcoceras hygrometricum
CCCCTAGGTTCTTCGAATTCACTCAAGAACTTATGAAGAATAACGATATTGATATTCGTTACATTCAATCAAGTGAAAATTCGTCAGATCTTTTCACGAAGTCACTTTCTACAGCAGTGTTCAGAAAGCACATATACAATATTGGGATGCGTCACCTACGAAGTATGTGAAGATTCAGTTATGCCAACATGAGGGGGAGTTTACGTGACTGCACTCTTTTTCCCTTACTATGGTTTTTGTCCCACTGGGTTTTTCCTAGTAAGGTTTTTAACGAGGCAGTATCAAAACACGTAATAAGGACATCCAAAAGGGGGAGTATTATGAAATCAAATTAGTTTGTCAAATTTGTATGTCTACAAATTGTCAAATTTGGGTGTCTTCAAAATTGTCAAATTTAGGAGAAGTGATTAGGACTTTATATTATTTTAATCATTTCATTTGCCTATAAATAGGCTTGTAATCTTCATTGTAAAAACACACAAATTTATACAAATTCTCTCCCAATTATCTTCTCTCTAAATTAAGGAAATTATAGAGAAATAATAATTTCCTATTAACATAAAATCAAGACTTCATTTGAAGCAATTAAGGAGCAATCAAGGTTATTATCGAGGTAATTATTTCATTTAGTTTATTAATGTTTCTTTAAATTTATAACAGTTGGGAATATATAAAGAGCTAGATAGATACTACACGTCATGGTTGAATAAATTTTTTATAAAAGCAATAGCTTTCAAGCTAAGAGTACAAAAATATTGTCAATTGTCCAGTTGGATCATGGATGGTCTTAAGAACCAACAACCAGGAAAGTAGAGAAATTCATGATATTCAATAAAAAAGATGAAAAAAAACCTCAGTTTTATTAGATATAAATAAATTTAATTTAATGTTTCACACATGAACAAATGTAACATCTCAGATGAAATGACAACTTAAGGCAAGACATACACGACATGGAAAGACATAATCTTACCCTACGCTTTTATATATAGTTTTTTTCATTATTATAAACCTCATCGGGTTTCAAAATTAAAAGCAAGACGCTTTCCTTTCAGATTCTGGACATGGAATATTTACGCCTGTTTTGTTCTATACTTCAGTGAGAAAAAAATATGTTTTAGTCTAATTTGGGTTACTGATTCCCCATTTTATATCTAAATTTATTCATAATATAACGTGTATTTTTAGTTTGTAGCTATAGTAATTTTTTTTCTTTTCTTTTCGTTTTTTTTTTTGACAACGCATCTTTTACTCCAAGGTACATCGTTATTTGTTTGTATAAATAACGAAAAAAAGCGCGGTGGGAACTGAATTTCATAGGCATCATTAGGGATGCAAATGAGTCAAGTAGCTCGTAAGCAACTCGACTTGAGCTCGGTTTGATCGAGCTCGAGTCGAGTTCGAGTAGCTCGAATTGTTTTTCGAGCTCGAGTTCGAGTATTTAATATTTCTTGTCGAGTAGCTCGCGAGCTACTCGAATTACATGAATATTTTTATTAATTTTTTTATATATGTATATTTTTAATAAAATTAACTTAAAACGCGAGCTACTCGAATTACATGAATATTTTTATTAATTTTTTTATATATGTATATTTTTAATAAAATTAACTTAAAAATGGTATCGAGCTCGAGTTCGAGCTAAATTCAAATCCTCATGTTCTTATTAAAAATTTTCGAGCTTTTCGAGCTCGAGCTCGAGTTCGAGTAACTCGATGTGTTCACGAGTCGAGTTCGAGTTCCAAAATTAATAACCGATCGAGCTCGAGTAGGGAAAACAAATTTCCAGTCACGAGCTCAACTCGACTCATTTGTACCACTGCAGACATCATATTTGCTGTGCGACCGACATCATATTTGCTGTGCGTGTGGTCAACGAGAAGTTGGATATTTTTTATTGGTTGCCCATAAGTTTTACTCGAATATGCCACGAAAGGAGCCAGACACATTGGAAAAAGCAATTATTATACCAAAAAATTTATTTCAAACGAGCTCTAGGATCCTATCATTACTTATAGTATACACGTTATTTAAGATTATCTTTTCTAGGGAAGTGCTATGACGTGGGTGGTGGGACCAGTTTAGTTAATTGATTTAAAGAGCATCATCCAAAAAATAAAATAAAATGTGCGAATTGGGTGGTTTTGATGACGTCATTTGTGTCGCCTGTTAAACAACGATATCTGAAATTATTGAGTTCATATAGTTCTAGTCTTTCCAATCGATCACGTATCTATGTCACTAAGATGAGGAATGGACCTGAAATCTTTTTTATGTTTAAAATTTGGAATGCACTGATCAATAAAACCTGAGGTTCTATACCTATCTTTTTAGGTTTTTGTATTCATAAATCGAACTAATTGTTAATGTCACAAAAAATCAATTATATTTCATCATGCAACCACACTGTTTGATGTTCTTCATGTAAAGATGTAACTAATTTCAATATCTAAAAAATACCGTTCATGTTTCACGACAAAAAACATAGTCGAAAAATTATCCAATGGCCACTTTCTATCATATTTTAAATTGAAATAGATAGTGTATGATAAGTTTCTCGTTCTAATTAATGAACTATTTCGTTATCTATTTGGTAATTATACATATAGCATGATAAAGTGTTTTGACATTTTATAGATACTCCTTTGAATACATAACAATCTTTTTATTGTCTAAGCTTGTCCAACTTGTCTCAAGTATGACCGCCACCATTTTCTCATGAACAGAAAATAATCCATAGTTCTTTAATTTGTATTTCCCGAATCGAGTCAAAAGTCAACCCCTATGCCGGTAAACATACTTTTGCTGAAAAACTAAGTCTATAAGCATAATTAGCTGGATTAATTAATGTCTTGTCATTAGGAAACAAATAGCACGGGGAAAAAACTACTGGGCGCACGTGCTGGGACCCGCCCTTGTCGGCTCTCCCCTCTAACCACCGACGTTGATGCTTCGCCTTCCTCGCACAATTCCCGGCCCGCTGCTCATTCTTCATTATTATGTAATGGAGACTCTCTCTTTTTCTTTGACAAATATTTATTTAAATTATAAAAATCTTATTTATTTTTAGTTTCAAGTTGAAACTTTCAACGTGTTTAGTAAAAACTGTTTACCTAGTGCATAATGGATACATGTAATGGACATTGTGTTTTCGAATAAGTAATACACGTCTCTAAAAATTAGCGTGATAAATTAGGGTTGACATAATAATGTGTTTCCATTATATTTTTATGAAATGGAACCAAGGGGATACATACGTTATCATATATGTTGATATATTACACAACATAATAAAATTAAAATATATCTTATATTTTAGGATGATATCTCTATTGTTACAGAATAATGTTTATGTGATTTCTCATAAAGAAATCTTTGATGATGTTATCACAGTTGAGGATCAAGATTTGAACCTGATAAGTATCCGTTTAGTGAGATAGATATTGATAGGTTCGTGTTGCAGTGTTATCATGATCGGGTAAACTAAGTTCGCATATGTTATCTTTTCAGCTTTTAAAATTGGATCTATTTATTCTACAACAAGAAATTATTCAAAACTTGTGGCTTACATTGATGATTGTTGTCCAAAAAAAATTAATAATTTTCACAAGACAAATCTAATAATATGCAAGGGCAGTGCCCTAAGTGTGGCATATGTAATAACTATTATTTACCCGTTTCATGTTCCATTGAAATCTCATACATAATTTGCACACGTTTTTATTCACTACACATTAGTTGAACAGTTGCCATCAATTAATATTATCGACTTGTCTCTTTATCGGTGACGGACAAGCATGCATATTTTTTATTTTTAGTACTATACATCCATGGATGAATATAACACATGCATAAAGTGTATAATAAATCACATTTTTTTAGTATTTTTGTTAAAATTATGTCACAACTTGTTATAAAACATGTGCATGTGTATCAAACGAAAATAATCTACTCTAAGTCACCGTTCGTCTCACAATATATCAAAATATAGTATTAATAATTCTAGCATAATGACATTTCTGACTAGATCATTATCTATCTACTTCAATCAAGACATTATTTATTTATTTATGTCATCAATCAAATTATTAATAGAAAATTACAATATTGTCAACATCTTCTTCTTTTTTACCATGTTTATTAATTAAAAAAATAATGTAACACTTTATCCTCAAATTAAATAATCAAACCAAATATATTATCCTCAAATAATCGACTCAATCCGTTTATAATAACACCATTCGTTATCATATCTCATCTAGTGAATCGAACTATACCTAAGAATACACTGCATCGGGGAGAAAAAATGATATGGTTTGGCAATTTCCAGTATATATAAGTGTTATTCAAACGTTTATGGTCCACAAACTCGGTGCCAAATAAAGGAAAAAACGTTGAACACATGGTAAATTTTGGTGGGTCTGAGTCACACATGGGTTTATATGCATTGTCGTATAAATCAAGAAAGTTGTTGAAAAGCAAATATAATAGCAAGTACGGAAAGGAATATGTTTGGATCAGTGAAAAAAAGTAAACGTAAAATCCTTTCAGTTGGGCGAGTATATTTCTATTATTGTTAAACTGGGTAAATATTCCCAATGGGAGGACGCCGCCTCGCAGCACACGAGTAGCGCATTATTAAATATTAAATAGGGACTGTGCCTCTGCCTCTAATTGGCCAGACATAACACAATTTTTCATGAAAACTAAACAAATCTCTCTCCGCTTAACGTCTGACACAAACGGCGTAAGTTCAGCATCTATAATATCCCGACAACATCTAACGCCGTCAAGAACAATTATTTTACCGGGTAAATTTAGTTTATACCATCATCGAATGGCCACTCTCTCTGGTTTTTTTATTTTATTATTATTATATTTAATGTTCATCCCCATACCATTTCTCGTCCCGTGCTTCAACATATATACGTACATGGCTTAAAATTTTTAATTAGATAAATTGAATTCGCGGAACACCGTCCCGACTATCTCAAATTTCTGCTATCGTAGTCGCTAACACGCGTCACGTGTGGGTTTTTCGTTGCTTTTTTCGAAGTGTTTACCGGTTTTCAGAGCTGAATTTTCTTTGGTTTCTGATAACTTTTGGTGGGGTTATGAGATGAGAGATCTGAGTTGAGAGTTGTATGTAGAGAATGTCTGCTTCCGAGGTTCTGATCAAGGGTTTTAATGAGAAGGATGATTGTGTATCCAGATCGGAGAAAGGGAGCTCAGGTGAAAGTTTGGCGTATCTTGTTCCCTCTTTAATATCTTCATCTTGATTTTTCATGTTATTTTTTATCCGGTGAAATTGATCGGAAATGTTTCATTTTTATTCATCATAGTGGATGCTGAGACAGCGTTATACACGGAGTTATGGAAAGCATGCGCCGGCCCTCTAGTTCACGTGCCTCGTGAGAACGAGCTTGTTTTCTATTTTCCTCAGGGTCACATCGAACAGGTGTAAAAATTTTTTGCTAGGTTCTTATTAGTAATTTCATTGAAATGTTTTGCAAGTTCTTGAACTTGAGAATTGTTTTTGTTCAATCTGTTTCTAATTTTGGCATTTTGAGTCGCTGTTGTACTTTAATGCTGTACGGTTAAGTTTATTGATTGGAAATTGTATCTCACTAATCCTATGAGATTATAGATGTTCTCTCGTGGGAGCATTAAAGATAGATAACTGTGGTGGTCGATTTACATGCATCTTCACTGATGAACGGGGTTTTGTTTGATTGGATCTTTATTGAAGTTTGTGTGGTTTATTAAGGTGGAGGCATCGACCAAACAAAGTGAAGACCTGCAGATACCAGTTTATAATCTTCCTCCAAAGATCCTTTGTCGAGTTGTCAATGTGAATTTGAAGGTAAATTTGATCCCTTGAACAGAACTGAACCGACTTGTCTATGGCATTTTATGAAATTTGTATTGCTTTTTTATCTGTAGAGAGTTGGTCTGTTTTATACCTTTTATGTTTCCATGAACAGGCTGAACCAGATACGGATGAAGTGTTTGCACAGATTATTTTGATACCCGAACCAAATGTGAGCTAAAATTTTATGATATTTATATGAGCTAATGCTCTGCCTATTTATATACTTTGGATGAAACTTTTTCATATGGTTAGAGATTTCTTGCTATTTTTTTCTCTCTCTATGATGAGATTTACTGTTGCAGCAAGATGAGAATGCCCGGAAGAAGGAAACTTTGCCTCCTCCACCACCGCGTTTCCATGTCCATTCTTTTTGTAAGATTCTCACTGCATCAGACACAAGTACCCACGGAGGATTCTCAGTGCTTAGAAGACATGCTGACGAATGCCTGCCCCCATTGGTTAGGATGAGTTGTGCCGCAGTCATGAGATATTATGTGATTAGGGTTGAAAAATTTTGTGTGTTCGTTATAGTGTGATTATATCATGTGGCAGGACATGACAAAGCAACCTCCCATTCAGGAATTAGTCGCGAAAGATTTACACGGAATTGAGTGGCGATTCAGGCATATTTTTCGCGGTAACGTCCTGATGAATCTCAGTTCATGATTTGAGCATGTTCACTATATTCTACATAGACTTAAATCATGTCAACCTTTAGAAATCGAGATCACGACAATTGTTGTCGATCCTATAAACGAATCATATTTATCTTAGTTTTTATGCCTTTGGGGCGGTAAACGTGTCTTAGTTTTGTTATTGAATGACTCTATTTTAAGTTGATGAGCTTAGAAGTAATTATTGGCGTAAATAAATGAAAATGAGTTTTGAGGCAGGAGAAGAGATTCAAAAAAACAGGCAGAAGGAGATAGGGAAGAATAAAGAAAAGAAGAAAGAAACTACATTCTTATATGATATGGAATCTATTTAGTAGATTGCCTTTATATACAAACCATCTCTTGATTGCTACTGAATGGAGGGTCGGCTTATGATTTTGTTTGCTTGATTAATTCCAGGTCAACCTAGGAGGCATCTCCTCCAGAGTGGGTGGAGCATGTTTGTTGGTTCAAAGAGACTTATTGCTGGGGATGCGTTCATATTTTTGAGGCTAGATATCGAACTTACTCTTATGCCGTTAGCTATAGCTATATTTCTAAATATTTGATTCAAGTGCTGCAAATTTTCAGGGGGGAGAATGGAGAGTTGCGTGTTGGAGTTAGGCGTGCTATGAAACAACAAGGTAATGCTCCATCATCGGTCATATCCAGCCACAACATGCATCTCGGTGTTCTGGCCACAGCTTGGCATGCTACTCAAACAAAAACCATGTTCACTGTTTATTACAAACCCAGGTTTTTTAATTTCAATCGTTTATCTTTCTCGGTGGCAAGCATTATTGTTGTTCTGGATTTTAATCATCCCTCAACACCTGTTACATTTTGGTCACAGGACAAGCCCAGCTGAGTTTATCGTCCCTTACGATCAATATGTGAACTCTGTTAAAAACAATTATTCTGCAGGGTTGAGATTTAAAATGAGATTTGAAGGTGACGAAGCACCAGAACAGAGGTAGGCATTATCTTTTAATATATATGCTACTTTTCTTTTGATTTCATTGAGCAATTTTTTAATGTAAATTGTTTTCTTTTAGGTTTACTGGAACTATAGTTGGTATTGAAGACTCTGATTCAAAACGTTGGCCAAATTCAAAATGGAGATGTTTAAAGGTTTCTGTTTTCTTATCCCAATGAGGATTCATCTCCTTGTTGTCTTGGCTCATAACATCCCGAAGTTGTTAGTTGTTTCTCGTTATCTGTTCTGATAATTTTTCCTTTAATTTTGCTTAAAGGTGCGGTGGGATGAAATTTCTGCAGTTCCTCGACCAGACAGGGTTTCACCTTGGAACATAGAACCTGTACCGCCTCATGCGATGAACCCACTTCCAGTCGCAAGATCAAAAAGGCCTCGACCAAGTGCCTTGCCTTCATCCCCAGATTCTCCTGGTCTTACGAGGAAAGGTGTGTTTCTCAATCTAATCTACCCAAAGTCGTTTTCTTATTATTATAATTTTATATATTTGTAGCCCAATTTGATTCATCACCTATAATGTAATAGGGACTCCTAAGATGACAGTAGATCCTAGACCTGCCAGTGGGATTCCTAAGGTCTTGCAAGGTCAAGAAATATCGAACTCGAGAGGCACTTTCTTGGAGAGAAATGATTCGAACATGTCTGAGAATCGACTGTCATGGGGGCCACCATTAGATGAGGAGAAAATTGACGATGTGTCTACTTCAAGAAAATATGAATCAGATAACTGGTTATCTTCAGGAAGGACGGAGATGTTATTCACAGATCTCTTGTCAGGTTTGGAATCACAGATTGATTCATCTGACGGTTTCTGTATGTCTTCTGGTGAAGCAAATTTGAAGCATATAACACGAGAGCAAGCGGCAAAGTTTACGTTAGTTGGGAACGCATGGTCTATGGTTCCTTCTGACATGCCACTTGATGTGATGGATTCAGGTTCAAAAACTCGTATGCAAAGTTGCCACACATCTCATCAGCCACATTCGGAAGTCAGATACGATACTTTAAAAGGATTTTCCACGTCGCCTTGTCCTATGAGTGATAATCAGCAAGCAAATTGGTTAATGCCTCCACCAACCTCACCTTACGTTCAAATCTTGCCTGATGAATCACAAAACCTAATGCCAAAGTCCATATGCAAACAAATGCCAGAGTCTCTGAAATCTAAGGAAGGGAATTTCAAGCTCTTTGGCATCCCACTTATTAGCAACTCTGTACCATTGAAGCCAGCATCGCTGAACACAACGATGGAGCCTTCTGGCCATGCACTGGAAGACATAAACTCCTATTATTCCTCTACTACTGAATCTGATCAAAGGTTTGACAAGTCGAAGGGCTCAAAACCGATCTTTCCAGCTGCTGTTTGTGAATCAGAGAAACATTTTCAAACCTTCCATCCCGTAGCTAGAGAGAGGGAAGACAAAGTTTGCTCTGTTTCAACAAGAAGTTGCACCAAGGTTCTATCAGGGATTTTGACATTGTCCCTCTAGAGAATAGTCATGCACATTGTATATGTAAATATAATTTAAGTATCTCGATTTCAGGTTCATAAGCAGGGAATGGCCCTTGGAAGGTCTATAGAACTTGCAAAGTTCAACAATTACGATGAATTGATTGCTGAATTGGATAATCTCTTCGTATTTGACGGTGAACTCAAGGCCCGTAGCAAGAATTGGCTTGTCGCATATACCGATGATGAGGATGATATGATGCTTGTTGGTGACGATCCTTGGGAGTAAGATATATATATACACCCCTCTTTTCTACACGTGTTCATCCATTAGTTTCAGATACTCTTCTTACACTTTTCATACGTGGTGCATTTTTGTATTTTGCTGCATACTCATTAGTAGTGGTTCCTTTGTTAAAACCAGAGAATTTTGTGGTATGGCTCGTGAGATATTAATCCTTACAAATGAGGAGGTGCTTCGTATGAATCCAAGAAATTTTGGCGTCAAAGGAGAAAATACCTCCTCAATTGCCGAGGGTTCGGATTCAAAAGAAGCAAAATATTTGCAGACGACTTCTTCATCAAACATGGCTCCTGCTACTTAGGCCTTGTTCGCACGGCATTTCCCACCGTACTTTAGAAAATTGGAGAATTCATCCTTGTTCACATAGATGGTTAGCTGTTCTGTTCTATATTCGTTTAAGAAAAGATGATCAGAATAGGATCTAGAGTGCCTTTGATCTTTGTTGATGCAGTGTATTAGGAATGGGTCAGCATTGTGCTTTTTGATAATTATAAGTTGAAAACGAATTTGTCACTCAAATGGGGCTTACTGGATCTGACATGGTGGATCGTACCACATTGTATTCGGGTTCGAAGAACTTTAGAAATACAAAATTTCAAAAAGTCCAAGTATCAGGAGTTGAGGATTCTGTTGGCATTCAATCTCTTTAATGAAGACTAAGGACGTGTATCGTAAAAAACATGAATAATTTGATAATTAATACACTTCTTTCGTGGCTTAAAAATGTGTATTAATGTTCCCTTAAAAAAAGCTTATTATGAGTTTTTAAGTGACTTGTTGTGAATAGAAGCTGTGTTATTAATATATTATTTTATTTTTGACTGTTTAAATAGTTATTTAGAAATAAAATATAACAACGAAACTTTTTTTTCTAAACTTTTTTTTTAGAAATGTTAAGTTTGGATAAAATAATTACAATATAAAAAAAGTAGGTATCATATGAGATGGGATCACGAATTAATATTCGTGAAAGTGCTCGATCAAGTTCATGTAAAATTAATTTTATTATGAAAAATAATATTTTGACGTAGAAAAATAGTACGTTATTCCCGTTTTAAATCTCTTTGGTCAACTTTTTAAAACTTAACTCTCATGCTAAGTCTTTTTTTTAACATTATATTTTTCTTTCTGTTGGAATAAATGAAAACTCTTCACATATCCGTGACTCTTCACATGCCCGTGACTCTTCAAATGCACGAAGAGACACAATATATTGATTGTGTATTCAATATAGGCACTTGAAGAGTCACACATTTCCCTATATATAGGAGCAATATTCTTCATTCCAAACACAACCATTCACATCATTCTCTCATTCTCTCCATTCTCTCCACGTTCCCACGCTGATACAGTGCAGGTGCGGTTCAGTTCGCCGGTGTAGCGTAGCCTCGTGCTTTCGGTTAGCTGCTCGGTTCCATCGTTGTACCCTGGGAAACAGACACCACGCGTAGCTTGGTCCTTGGAAGCACTGGTGCGAGGTGAATCTGTTTTAAGGGAACTGTGTTAGATCACAGGCCTCGAATTACTTTCCTGACATCGTTCTTCAATCTGATTATTTCTTGTTATTCTGCATTATGTGTGTTATTACCATTCTTTTGCCTAACAATCTTAAAACAGATTCATATAAATTATGGCTTCAAATGGTGCTGACCCTACTAACTCAGCTGCCCCTGTGACTACGTCGGTTAACCATACCGAGAAGCCGGACAAGTTCAACGGTCTGGACTTCAAGCGGTGGCAGCAGAAAATGCTTTTCTATCTCACACATTGAACTTGGCTAGGTTTCTCACAGAGGAGGTCCCTACTCTTAAGGAAGGGGAACAGAATGCTGAATCTGTCAGCGCTGTTGAGGCTTGGAATCATTCTGATTTCCTATGCCGAAATTATGTCCTAAATGGACTGTCCGATGCGTTGTACAACGTTTTCTGTGAGAAGAAAACAGCCAAGGAACTGTGGGAATCCCTCGATCGAAAGTATAAAATCGAGGATGCTGGAGCCAAAAAGTTCCTTGTTCTTGGATTTCAAGATGTTGGATTCCAAGCCTGTTATAAGTCAAGTTCAGGAACTTCAGCTTATTCTCCACGATATTCATGCTGAGGGGATGACCTTAAGTGAATCTTTCCAGGTGGCTGCGATTATCGAGAAACTGCCGTCGGCATGGAAAGACTTCAAAAATTATTTGAAGCACAAACGAAAGGAGATGAACGTCGAAGAACTTATTGTTCGACTTCGAATTGAAGAAGACAATAGGAACTCTGAAAGGCGTTTATTTACTCCTAATGTTGCCAAAGCAAATGTTGTTGAACATGGCGACAAATATAATGCGAAAAGGAAGCCACGACCTTCAGAAAAAGACTCTAAATTGGGAGCAAGGAAAGGCACTTTCAAGAAGAAATTCGTGAGGAAGTGCTACAATTATGATGGAATGGGTCACAAGGCTTCGGATTGTAAGAAATCGAAGAGAGCCCGAGAGGCTAACACCGTGGATGACATCTCTCATGATGTCTCAAATATAAATCTCTGTGCAGTTGTTTCTGAGGTAAATCTGCTTGGTTCAAATCCAAGAGAGTGGTGGATTGATACTGGTGCCACTCGACATGTCTGCTCCGATAAGAAGATGTTTGCTACTCTAAAAGAATCCGAAAATGGTGAGAAGTTGTACATGGGAAATTCAGCAACTTCTGAAATCAAGGGACAAGGAAAGGTCGTCTTAAAGATGACTTCTGGAAAGGAACTGACTCTGAACAACGTGCTTTATGTCCCGGATATTAGAAAGAATTTGATATCCGAGCAAAACAAACACGATCGTCTTTCAAAACAATTGAAAGAAATACCGAACCCCTTGATTTAATTCACACGGATGTATGTGATTTGAAAGGAGTGCAAACTCGTGGAGGTAACAAGTATTTTATTACTTTCATTGACGATAGCACCAGATATTGTAGCGTCTATCTTCTTAAAATCAAATATGAAGCCATAGATAAATTCATCATTTACAAAAACTAAGTTGAAAATCAACTTAACAAGAAGATTAAAGCGCTACGAAGTGATTGTGGAGGAGAATATGAGTCTCCATTTGCCGAGCTATGTGCTCAGCATGGAATCAGACATGAGACAACTGCACCTTAGTCTCCACAACAGAATGGCAATTGCCGAAAGAAAAAATCGTAACTTTGAAAGAAATGATAAATGCACTGCTTTTAAGTTCTGGTTTACCACACAACATGTGGGGGGAAGCTGTTTTGACAGCCAACTACCTTCTAAATAAGGTACCCCGAAAGAAACAAAATAAAAGTCCATATGAGTTATGGAAAGGAAGACCACCTTCTTATAAATACTTGCGAGTGTGGGGGTATCTTGCCAAAGTGGTAGTACCGACTCCTAAAATGATGAAAATATGACCAAAAACTGTTGACTGTATTTTCATAGGATATGCTCAAAATAGTAGTGCTTATCGATTTTTGTGTATAAGTCTGAGTTCTCTGATATCCATAAGAATACAATCATGGAATCAAGAAATGCCTCATTCTTCGAACATGAGTTCACATACAAGTCTCGGGAAGAACCTAGTTCTTCGAAAAGGTCATATGGTCAAGTGATACAAGACCAAGAGGTTGACGATGAGGTGGGACCCAGACGAAGCAAGAGAGCGAGGATAGAGAAATCTTTTGGTCCAGATTTCTATACTTTCCTGATGGAAAATGAACCTCAAAGTTTTGAAGATGCCATAAATTCCTCTGAAGGTTCTCTTTGGAAAGAGGCAATTAATTCATAGATCGAATCGATTCTGCAAAATCACACGTGGGAATTGGTGGATCTTCCTCCCGGAAACAAACCTCTGGGTTGTAAGTGGATATTCAAGAGGAAGATGAAGTCAGATTGAACCATTGATAAATACAAAGCCAGGTTGGTAATCAAAGGTTACCGTCAAAAAGAAGGACTTGACTACTTTGATACTTATTCTCCTGTGACAAGAATAACCTCTATCAGAGTGATACTTGCCATTGCTGCTTTGCGGAATCATTCTGTTCATCAAATGTAAAATCTGCTTTTCTAAATGGAGATTTGGAAGAAGAGATTTACATGGAACAACCTGAGGGTTTTTCTGCTCCTGGACAGGAAACAAGGTCTGTAAATTGGTGAAATCCTTTTACGGGTTAAAACAAGCACCAAAGCAGTGGCACGAAAAATTTGATAAATCAATGATTTAAAGTGGATTCAAAGTCAATGAATGTGATAAATGTGTATACATCAAAGACTCTGAAGATGGATATGTCATTTTGTGTATTTATGTTGATGACATACTTATCATTGGGAGTAATGATAAGATGGTTAAATCCACTAAGAATATGTTGAGTTCAAGATTTGACATGAAAGACATGGGCCTGACTGATGTGATTCTTGGAATCAAAATCCATCGCACATCAGAAGGACTTGTACTTAGTCAGTCATACTATGTTGACAAAATTCTTGAAAAATTCATAAAAGAAGATTCAGCATTGGCTAAAACACCGATAGATTCAAGTCAACATCTATCAAAAAATCGAGGTGAGTGTGTTTCTCAACTAGAATACTCACGAGTTATTGGAAGTTTAATGTACTTAATGAGTTGTACAAGGCCAGATATTGCGTTTGTTGTGAGCAAATTAAGTCGATTCACGAGCAACCCAGGAGCTGAACACTGGAAAGCAATTGTACGATTGCTACGATACTTAAGATATACTCGTAACTATGGTCGCACTATAATAGATATCCTGCTGTTATTGAAGGATACAGTGATGCCAATTGGATATCTGATATGGAAGACTCAAAGTCTACTAGTGGATTTGTTTTCACTTTAGGTGGTGCAGCAATTACGTGGAAATCCTCAAAGCAGACTATGATAGCCAGATCCACAATGGAATCTGAATTTATAGCCCTCGACAAATGCAGTGAAGAAGCTGAATGGCTACGGTTATTTGTGGAAGATATTCCGAGATGGCCTAAACCTGTGCCAGCTATTTATATTCACTGTGATAGTCAGTCTGCCATCGGTAGATAGCAGTATGTATAATGGTAAGTCTAGACATATACGTCGTCGACACAATACCATTCGGCAACTACTCTCGACCGGAATTATCTCAATTGACTATATAAAGTCAAAGGATAATCTTGCAGATCCATTAACCAAAGGGTTAAATAGAGAGTTAGTCGCAAAGTCATCGAGGGAAATGGGACTTAAGCCTATAGAATAAGTTGGTGCAAAGGAAAACCCAACCTATGCTGACTGGAGATCCCAAGAACTAGGTTCAATGGGACAACCTAACTGCACTGACTTGATTGATCACTGGGAGGGTTACCCTCATCCATTCCTATGATGAAACAGTGAGAGTGTAGGATAAGCATACGGCTTTTAATGATTCTGGATGATCAATATATTAGTGATATTCTCAAAATCACCTATGCGAGAGAGAAGTGGGGCCGCTTCAAAGGAATTGCAAGGCTCAATTCTAAAAGCTCTCGCAGAACCAGGCAGGTGTTCATGGCCAAAAAGAACACAATCATGAGAACTGAATTGCATCAGGACGAATCCTGTGTGAAGTGCATTTTGACTTACACAAACGGTAGAACAGTTCAAAGACAACATGTCTACTATTCACCAGTAAATGGATGTGCTTTACGAGGGAAGGTTCAAAGACAACATGTCTACCTCTCCTATGCAGGATTCAACCATAAAACTGTATCGCAAGATTTCTATCATTATCATTTTCATTCATGTGGGGGATTGTTGGAATAAATGAAAACTCTTCACATGTCCGTGACTCTTCACATGCCCGTGACTCTTCACATGCACGAAGAGACACAATATATTGATTGTGTATTCAATATATGCACTTGAAGAGTCACTCATTTTCCTATATATAGGAGCAATATTCTTCATTACAAACACAACCATTCACATCATTCTCTCAATTCTCTCAATTCTCTTCACGCCCACGCTGATACAGTGCAGGTGCGGTTCAGTTCGCCGGTGTAGCGTAGCCTCGTGCTTTCGGTTAGCTGCTCGGTTCCATCGTTTTACCCTGAGAAACAGACACCACGCGTAGCTTGGTCCTTGGAAGCACTGGTTCTGTTTTAAGGGAACTGTGTTAGATCACATGCCTCGATTTACTTTCCTGACATTGTTCTTCAATCTGATTATTTCTTGTTATTCTGCACTGTGTGTGTTATTACCATTCTTTTGCCTAACACTTTCATCATAAAAATATAATCAGTTCCTGTTCCATGTGAATATCACATATATGTGAAAATATATTCCGGAGCATTAAATAAAGCCAGAACTAGAGTTGCACTTCTACTCTTTCCTTCAAAGCAGTGAACCAGAACCTTCCCACCAATTTTTCAACACTGTCCACGGCACCGTTCTCTACTCCAACTATCGAGATTAGTTCAGCAATTTGGAACCTTGCTATCTGTTGCTCCGTTTAATGGAAATGTAATATGCAATTGTTCAAGAAAAATTTCTTAGAGGCCCTATAGCATCTGACAACAGATTCTATACGCACTTGATAAGTAAAAGGCAGCGGCTAAGCTCCAGAGCTTCCAGGAGTTCTGAACATGTTATGAGACAAAACACATATTGTTATGCACAATGACGTCTTCCATTAGCCAAATAATTGAGGAGCAAATTTTACATATTTACTGTACGGACACGTACATCTGGGGAGAGACAGAGTTATGATTTCTTTAGTGCTTTATTCATCTCCTCTAGAGGATCTGATCACTTCGAATCATGTCTTTTTTTAGGGCACAAATTCAAAAAATAGCCTTATTTGATAAAAATAGAATGAAAGCCGTGGTAGTATAAGAGTTTTCCGCGGGTGAACCGGAGTCTTTCCCCGCAACTGTGTTTTACCGGTTTGAAGTTGCTAAGTTATTACACACTGCACATCAACCGAAATTAAAAAAGAGACTAATTAGTAACTGCTATCATACTAACTCGTATGTTTTTTTAAGGTATATATTTGAACTATTATTATTAGTATTATTATAATTAATTGATCAGTATACTCTTATCGTTTTTCCATAAATTTTTAATAAAAATTTGGGAGGCCAACTGGATAAAAAAATGAAGCAGGAATAGATTTTTTGTGAAAAACGACCAAAAGAAGGTCAAATATAGGTTGATTAATAAATTTAACTGAGATTTTTTTTAAAAATAGATAACAAGATTGATGAATAAGAAAAGATGGACACTAATTAGCCATTTAATAGTAAGTGATGCTGGAACAGTGCTTAGTAACGACGAGTTATGATTTTCTTAAAGCGAGATTGATGGACAAGAAGAGGAAATATTGGAAATATAATGCAAGTGATGCTAGAAATGTAGCATCTATGCACATAGACGTTTTTTGCTAACGTGTCCTCATACTCGAGTCAAGAAGAGGATCAGTGTGCTTCAAATCTTGTTAATGCAGTTAATTAGGAGTAGGTCAATATAACTGAGTAGGTCCATATTGTGACTTTTGTATTATACATTGAAAGTATCCCACTATGTACAGACACGGCAAGTATCGAAGAATGCAAGTAGTTTTTATTTGAAATCCAGATACATATACAGAAATAAAAATTCACGGCTTTAAATCCTATAAAGAAATAAAACAAATACATACTAGTTTCCTATACAAATAACTTAAAAGATTTGAGCAGTAAATACAATTTACTATCCTACTTACAGCAGTACAACTCGTACTTACGGTTTGCGGATGCACGTCTCTTGCTTGTTATTTCTCAAATTTCCAGAAGAAATCTTAACTGATTCAGCCATATGACCTATGTAAAACTCAACTCATACCATCGTGATGAAAACTAATATGGAGCATTTTCACGAGCCAAGAAAAGCTCAGGACATATATTCATCAATCATGGAATGAGATGGTCTTTGAGTAGGGCTGACACTTCCTCCTCGACTTATTTTGAGTGCATCCAAAGCCTTCCGTATCTCCATAGTCATTGCACTGTCCACACTACCGGATGATAGTCTCTTGTGAGCTTTCTGTAAATGAAGCTTCAAAGAACTGCTGCTTAAGCCAGCATTCTTTCCACAGATGGGGCAAACCTTCATTGTTGGTCTGCGTTGTTGCCATTCCATAGAAACTCTGCCATGCAACTTCCGATCTAGGTCTAAAAGAACCTTTGCAAAGCCATCATTAGGTTGGGCTCTACGATGAACTCTTTTCACAGCATTCCACGCTTCCAAAAGGGTAAAGTTTCTGCATTGGGAAAAACAACCTTGATGGGATCATGGGATAAATCATTGCTAGAGGGACAACTAAATGTTTCACTTATCCTCCCATGCAATACTCAATATATTCAGAAATGTTAACCAATGGCACTGAGTTTCCCTTTATCAAACATGAACTCCCTCCTGACTGTTCAACGTATCTTCCCATGCAATACTCGTAATTTTCAGAAAGGTTCACTATTTGAATAGAGTTGCATTAAAGCAAACATGAGTTCCCTCGTAATTAGCAACAAACAATTGAACATCTCATATCCAAATGGCAAGACAACACATAATTATATTCTTAGGATGACTGTACTTTGTCCCTTCCACTCTCGTTTTATCTGTATCTTATATTTTGTTGTGTAAACTCATTGATTGTTACCATGGACATGGACAAGGAAGAACAAGCCCAAACAGCACAGACCGAATACAAGGAGCCCATTAGGGTTGTGAGGCGGGAACAGGATAAAAGGGGGGATGTACTTATCGGTAGGGTGTCAAGAATATTGTTGGTTTATATCTCCCTTGGTCCAATTTTTTACAGCTTAAATCACATGCTATATTGTTCTTCAATCATAAAAACATAATTAGTTCCTGTTCCATGTGAATTATCATATATATGTGAAAATACGTCAACAAATCATCCATCGCTTACTTCCTGAGCATTAAATAAGCCAGAACTAGAGTTGCACTTCTACTCTTTCCTTCAAAGCAGTGAACCAGAACCTTCCCACTAATTTGTTGAACACTGTCAATGAAATCATGAGCTTGTTGAAAGATATTACTGATATTTGTGTCTTCATTATCATAAATCTGTGGAGGAGATGACATAAAAATTATGAAGCATGGGATGGAGGAAATTTTAACATGAAGAGAACAAAAGGGTCTTAATCACGTACAGAAAAATTTTGGTATTTAAATAACTCAGGAAACTGAGAATCTGACTGTCCAATTTCATTGGAGCAAAGGCATAAGATGTGGGTAATCCCTAAATGCTGTAAAGTGTACACAGATCGAGCAGCGAGTGCACCACCAATGAACAGACCAGAGGGGACTTCTGATGGTTTTTCAGTATTTGCTGCATCAGATATCAACCCTATTCTCTCGAGAATGTGTTCAAGTCTCACCTGAATTTTGAGCATTCAAATTACAAGGAGCTCCTTATTTCCAAGATATCATAAACTACCAACTTCACGTCAAAATTGTACATTGTAAGACAATTGTACCTTTAACTCATAAGCATCCACCACACCATGGCTATCAATACCTTCAAAAAATCCAGTAATGAAATTGTTTTCTTGGCAGAGTTTAATTACATCATTTTTAAGCATATCATTCCACTTTTCTAATTCTTTATTTAATTCTGCATCAACCTGAAAAAGGAACATAAGAAACTAAGAACCGCCAGAATTCCTTCAAAAATGTTATCCACAACAAATGTCTAGACAATTGGTCATTACTAAATATATATCCACTCTACTCATGGTCAATCACACTCAAAATAATAATAATAAATAGAAAAGGTTCTTTCAAACATTTTCTCAGATTTTGCTAAGACACGAAAATAACTCAAAACAGTATGTGACCAATATTCAGAATAGACGTTTGATTCTAACAAACACACGCCACTTAAAACATGAATCACAAACCTTCGCAAATCGATAAAAGTCACGAATCTTTGATGTCAATCTCAAACTACCTAAGGGCTCACTACTCCCCTTGCAAAATTTCCCCGGGGAACTATCGCGTGGTGTTGGAGAACATTCTGTACTTTCTTTAAGCCCAGAAGATGGTTGCCTGGGAGCTGTTCGCTGTGATTCTGAGCTATTCAAATTTGAAGTGTCACCAATAAGGACACTATTCGTGCCTGGTGAAGGACAATTGATCTCCAACTCTTTAGCAAGTGATGGGGATTCAGTAACCACCAAATCTTCTTTGTCAAGGTCTCCAGAAGATTTGTTGACGATATCGAGAAAAGCTCGTAACAAACTATCTAGTTTCTGGTGAAGTGTGAGAAGAAACATGTGAAATCCCTGCAAGTCTCTGAGTGCTGCTCGAAACCCATTTCTGAATTCAAGCACCACTAAATTTATCTCATTTTTGTGTAAATCAGACTCGGTATCAATATCAAGCGGTAAAGATTCGAGTTTTCCTCCAGTTATTTCACGCAACAACTCTGACGCATACCCGGGGCTGTTTAGGAGTAGCTCAACGAGCTTGGGGTAATTCGCTTGGTCATCTGCACGTTTTCCTGCAGGCGGCCTTCGAGGAACTCCAGAGTCGATCGCCACAATATGTAAATCAGAACCAGATGACTCGTTCAAAGCAGGACTCCCAATACTCATAGTACCAGATTTTGGAGATTCTATTATGTCGGAGAGATCAGAAGACTGCTGCACTAATCCTGGATGCGGAGGGCTAAATCTACTGTCAACAGAAGTTGCTCTTCTATCTTTTTGAAGTGCCCGAATTACTTTGGGTCTATATTTCTTGATTGCTGAATCAAAAGCCACCTCCAGCGAATCGTCGTTTACTCTAACTACTTTTTCAGCCAAGAGCAAATTGGCAGAGTTCCCCCGCCACCTGAGATGGCGACAAGGCAAACGATCCTCATTTCTTATAACAAGATCTAACATCAAAATTCTTCCAAGGGCCGCGGAAATCGTTTCTGCAGCTTCAAGTGACTCAAATGCATTTGAACTTTCCAACAGAGGAGTTCCATGCACATAACTACAAATATCAAGTTTACAAAATATATTAATTATCCATGCTTTTGATAATTGTGTGCAGAATCTTGCTCTATCCTAGATTAATTACGAAGTGAGTGGCTAAGCATATGCATGCTAGAGTGTTTCTAATTCGTAAATGGGCTTTAAGCACTATCTTATGGTGCGTTGAAATATTTGACTAGATGACAACCACACCTGCAAGACTTGCGGTTGACTAACAGAAGTAAGTACAGAAAATGAGTTAACTCAATCAGGCTATGAAAATCCCACCATAATCGGATATAAAATCTGGACCTTGCTATTTGTTACTCTCATTATGTATTGCAATGTAAAAACCTTTGTGCAAGACAAATCTATTAGATGCACTACAGCATCAAACAACAGATTCTATACGCACTTCATAAGTAAAAGGCAGCGACTAAGCTCCAGAGCTTCCAGGAGTTCTGAACATGTCATCTCACCAATCTCATCCCCTTCTCTCATCGCTGCATCTTTTGCTTTTTCTGCAGCCTCCTTAATTTGCAGCCATTCAAAACTTGAATTGTGAATGACTCTAGCCTGGATGTTGGCATACAAATTTTTTCACATTTAAGTTTATGCTTCATGCATCGAAACAAATCATTACCAACGAGTGAAGGAACAACCTGTGGAGTTTGGACACCAAGCCACTTTGCAAATTCATACCCAAGCCGCTCAGACTGGGTGGCCATCCTTGATGAGGAGAACTTTATAACAGCTGCAGCTTCTGTGGAAGAAGGTCCTTTGTTTTCTCGTTGGTTGAATAAAGCAAAAAAAACCACACCACCAGAATTAACAGTGACCTGCACTGGCATAACAATAACAAAGGAATGATTAAGAATGACAACAGTACATATAGAAGGTGAAAAATATCATAAGACAAACTCTGACGCAAAAAACATCTTTTGCAGTTGGTTAATTGATTCTCATATATTTTATTAGCATACAAAGAAGGAATAAAACATTATATATACAAAGAAAATATAAATTGAAAATGTTAGAATGAAGAAGGGATGAGACAAACACACTAAGTTTATGCTTGGAGAGAAGAAGAAAGATTTATGGCATCTGCCATACGCCGAATCCTTGAGGATAAAAGGTTACATATGGTACAATTAATATCACAGATGAGCATATTTTACTTAATCTGGAATAACGATATCACAGCCCAAATAGTTATACACGTGTACATCAACAATATTGGTGAATAGTGACTGCATTAAGACATCCTTATCCTCAATTTAATTAGCCACAACATTTACAACACTATAGACATGTAAAGTCCAATAAACCTGGGAGGAAAAAGAGTGATTCAAACTATAATTCTCTAGTAAACCTCGAGTGCTTTATTCATCTCATCTTCGGATTGCTCAGTGCTGCTGCTATACTCTGTGTGGTGAAGGGAAGAAAGGGTAGTCCAGGAAAAGGAGGTTGAATTGATGTCCAGAATGCCAGCTTTACCAAGTCTTTCCCATAAACTGATTTCTGGAGCCCGTTCAGAAGCCGATGCAGTTTTTGACTCAAAGTTAATTTCATCTTGACTAAAACACAAAGATTATAATAAGTCCAGGGAAAACAATGTTACTTATATACATACAAATATAAAGGATATAAAAACACAAATAAACCTATATTGTTTGTTGGATAGTGTTAATCATCCTCTCATAAGATTTTGGAACATGCATGTGATATTGCGATGTCAGCAAGTGCCAAATAGAGTAATAGACCTATATTGTTTCACTTGAATGTTGCTGTACTTTATAACTTAATTTCTTCCACATTGAGAATCGTTAACAATTACCGTATCATCAATTTTGTAAATGCAAGACAAACATATGTTCAGTTTACGTGAGACATTTATAAACAAAAGTTTCGATCACCAGTTAGGTGAGATCTCAGCAAACCTTCTCTTCTTAGCAAAGAGAGAATTTCATTATTTTTCTTTAAAAAAATCGTATAGAAATTGATAACCACAACAGGTGACATAAAGAAAATTCTGTTTATATCCTGATGGGAAAAATTTTCCAATAAATTTAGGATTACAAATAGGTCAAAAAATGTTTAGTGGATATTCATATAATTAAAAACATTTGTAAGGAATGACATTCATAAAGCCAACTGACATGTTAACAACGAAATAACTAGTTTATACTATATCTTTTGCTCAGCTCGGTAGATTTTTAATTATATTCCATTATTGTTCATGTGAAGCAATCCAAGTCACAAAAGTTATTGGGGTAAATCATTCAACTTTTGTGTTGCTCTAACACATACTAATTTAATGGGAGTCTCTTAAAAAATGACCAAAGTTTTAAACAAAATATGAGTATTTACATAACTTAGTTCATTTCACAGTCAAAATGAGGATGATTTACACATGAATATATTTCCTAGAAAAGGTAGAATTACAGTTTGAATCAGGAACTAAAAATAGTACTGCTTTCACTAAGTTATGCACCATCTAACTTAAACCAGACAGTTGCTCACTCGATGGTTCGAACAACTGATTGCCCAATCAAATGTATCATCAATGCAACAGCATTTTGAACACAGTACCAAGCCATCGTG
This sequence comes from Dorcoceras hygrometricum, assembly GCA_001598015.1. Lineage (NCBI taxonomy): Eukaryota > Viridiplantae > Streptophyta > Magnoliopsida > Lamiales > Gesneriaceae > Dorcoceras > Dorcoceras hygrometricum. The sequence continues at coordinate 181,999 of KQ995661.1, forward strand.
TAGCAGGAAAAAAAAGCACCTCAGTTTCATACTCTCCAGACGTTGAGGCCGACGGGGGAACCCCGATGCTGGATACTTACTACTCCGTCTACGCACGGACTCCAACCATTGCGCAAATCGATATGCGGGTCCGGCAGTTATGTCCCCCAACATGTACAACACCTGCATTGCCCCAACTTCTCACATTTTTTGAATGCAAAGACACCACCTTTTGTCTCTGACAATTTAAAAAGGTAATACAAGAAAAAGTTAAACTAGTGGTGAAACGCGAACCCTTGAAGTGACAGTGAGCGGCAACGGTGACTCCTGCACTTCATTCATCAACTCTAACTCCTTTTCATCCTCCTCTTTCTGCATATACGTAAAAGGATTGAGCGTGCGTTAAACTCGAAATCCGCTTGAAGTAAAATGCATTTCAATGAATCTTTACAGATGAAGAGATACCACACCAGAAGGAAAAAAACTGAGCTAAAAATCAGATCTAAACCATTGTTAGCATAGTTAAATTTTGTGTATTCAAGTAAATAAGCTTCAGGGAGCAATGATTCGGTGAGAAAGGAAATATAAAATGTACTTGAAAGGTGTCTGAATCCGTAGCCATTCTGCTTCCCTGGACTTGGTGGTTAGCCTACAGTTCGATCTTCCCGCTATTTGAATTGAACGTCGAAGTGGACGCACGATCAATAAACGTGGGAGTTGGAACTGGAACCTGGAACCTGGAACTGGAACGAGGAACAGAATCAGAGATATCTAGAAGATGAAGTAGTTAGCACGAATAATATTTAAAATTTTTGCCATAATTGTTTAAAAAATAACTACATTTATGTAATTTGTTTTAAAAAATGATAAGATTTAGGAGAGATTATATTGAACCCGGGCCTGGTTAAATTGTCTGGAATATGGACCAGGCTTGTTAAAAATTTTAGTTTTATTATATTGTTATAAATATAATCATTATATTACTAAAAAATATGTCATTGTTTTCATTATTCAAAATATACTATGTATCGTAATAATAAAATAAAACATCATTATTTTGCACGCTTTGGCTATCTAGTTTCCATGTATAAACACGACATTTTCTTAAAAATTAAGATTGCGATGAGGATAGACTTCCCTGAAATAGGATTCTACGTGCATTCATAACCATGTACCGAGGTGATTCTAAGGATACTAAGATGAAGAGCATGGCCTTTGGAGCGATGATTTGCTCCATTTGGAATATTCGAAACCGGGCCATTTTTTAGGACTACCAAACGGACATCCATGACACGTTTCGAAAAATTCAAATACTTGCTTTTAAATACATTGACTTAACTTAGTTTGTGATCTTTGTTTCTTTGATAACTCATTTTCGTTGTCTGGGTATGCCAAGATGTTTGTATTATCTATGTTATGATCTTCATAATGAAAAAACAAATATATTATAGCCCGACCACCATAGATAAACTAGATAAACTCTAGTTATGATGATCCTCGAAGAGATTCCAAAACAATACGCAACGATGTAAACTTGCTCCCCCCACAAAATAAGATGAACCTAGTCTCAAATAATCCATGAATAACATCCGCATATAATATATAAATTAATTTGTGGAATGATGAATGCTTGGAGAGGGGCCGAGTTAAGTGGCGACCTTCTGCTCCACAAGTTTGTCGATCAAGTCGGCCGCTTCTCCTATGGTTGTGATACTGCCCGAATTATCTTCGGGCACCGTGATATCAAACACCTCCTCCAACTTCATCACTATCTCAACCTGAGGGAAATCATGCATTTCGCAGTGAGAAATTCAATCACACAACGTATACAACAGTAACGTGATGATTGATGTGCCTAAAGTACTCGGCATTCAGCATACATACGGTGTCGAGAGAATCGGCCCCAAGCTCGGAGAATTTGCTTTCGGGTGTGATTGCAGCATCGGCAGTTAAAGCCAGCTGCTCCTTCACTATGGAGCAGACTTTATCCACCGTCTCAGGCTTCGACTGTTTCATATCACACGATTTGAGCATATATATTTATATAGCCTTTTCTCTAAAAACGAGACGAGGATAGATTTTTAATGAAATTTAAAAGGAATCGATTTGCTTATGGTTTTTCACATTTTGTATGTCTTACAGCAGCAAATATCTGGAACCTTGAAACTCTGATATTGCGCGGAAAATTGACACCGCTTGTTGCCCAACCCATGGACACCATCCCAGGATTTTGGAGACTTGTCTGCATTAATAAATAGTGTAATAAAACAGAAACAAAGAGCAGATTCATATCTCAAAAAGTAGGTCATATAATAAAAGACCTACACATAATGAACTACTATTAAGATGAAGTGAGGATGGATCAGTTGAAGTTGACCAAAATATGTTGGTTAATTCAATTACCTGTCTGGAATTAGTATTCAGAGACAGTTGCATTGATGTCCCAAGTCTACTACAAGCAGCTGAAACAGAGGCCATTGGAACCTGCAGGTAACTACCAACTGTTGCTTTGTAAATTTATCTTCTGAGACATATTGAAGATAAGAGGGGATGAGAAGAACTTAATCGCATAGTGCCACCCGAACTACCCTAAATTTCATGTCATAACCTTCATTTTTCCGAACTGGATAATCTCACCCCTGGTTTTTCAAAAAATTATTTAGTCCGATCGCACGGAGAGATAGGACTATAAATTGCCAATCTTGATGATATGACTGAATGAAAATCCAGCAAAAAGGACAATGGAACTATACAACATAAGAGCATTTTTTAGAAACGCAGGTGTCTAGTTGTTCTTTATACCATGCATTATTATTTAGTTAGTTATTATTTTTGTAAGCATACAATATACTAAATTGCGGCATCGGCATTTCTTGTCATCCTTATAAATTCTCGAATAAAGTGAATTTTAAATTTACAAATAGATAAAAAAGAGAAGAAAATCGATGCAGCTGATATAATATAATAGAAAAATGGAGGACCAGAATAGTTAAAGGGGTGGGTAGGAATTCTTAACGTTTTCTTGGACGCATTAGCTAAGCTAGAAAACACGTTTGTACACAAAAAGGAGGCAATACGAGTGGTGAGTATTTAGTCTTAAGTCTATCGACTGCAGTCCTATCCGATTCCTCTTGTTCTTCTAGCACACCTAATTGTAAATTCGATTTTATCGGGCCCACTTTAATTTGGCCTTTCACTGTTCAGGAATTTCAATAATGTTTAATGTATTTTGTAGTGGGAGTATTAGGCGATTGATCATAAAATAAGATAAATTACAAGGTTTTAATTGGGATTGATTCGGAGCAGATATATTCCACTACCCAAATAAATGTTGTTTAACACAACAAGAATTTCCTTCCCGATGAAGCATGATTTTCACGGGTCGAGACATACTTGTCATCCTTATTATGGTCCAAGAATATCATTGTCTCATTGTTATTGATATCTAAACGGAAAATTTCTAACCTGAAAAGAAGGGAGAAATTTTTATCGCACTTTCATATGCAATAAACGAATCTAATATAATTTCATGAAGTTTAGTGAAAATAAAAAATCATATTGATATTTATTTTCATTTTTATATATTTATTAAAATATCCAACTAAATTCATAGTACTCTATTTATTTTTTCATTGTCATCGAGACGTATTTGGGAAGATTGATCGGTCTCCTAGCTGCCTCTATTAGTTTCAGGGATTTAAAAAAATCTCCATACCTTGTACCAGTAATGGTACTCATATAAGTTCCATTATGGATTTTTCTCGTGAGCCCCAATCCATCGGAAAAATTGCTATCCCCATACTTACTATTGGTTCTCATATACCATGATAAACTTTAAAACAAGTACCATGTGATCATATTTGATCTTTTCAATCTACAACCAACCATAAATGGTTATTAGAAAGGAAAATATTAAGATCCGACGTTTTCCCACTAATACTATCATTATGTGGATAATCCACGTTATTAGTGAATACGATGAGGATTAAGTGGGAATATATACCAATTTTTTTTTTTACCTAGATTAGGTGAGATACGAAATTTCGATATCCACAAAAATCTTGATGCAAAATCGACAAGATCTGATATAAAAGCAAGTGGGATTTGATTGCGCCGTCAACGGCCAAGGAAAACCGTATTAGTGTTAAGATTCCTTTAAAATTAATCAATTGGCGTTTTCACACTTTCAATAAAAAGTTCATGGAATTCTTTATGTTATAGCAAAAATCTGCCTATGTTTTAGTTTCGTAAAGTCGATATATTATATTATGGATATCTTAGATATAAAACGAGATATATTAGCATCATGTTATATGCATAATTAAAATTTCTAGTCAATAACAATAAACTATACTGGAATATAATAAATTCAAATCCGATAGACAAATTTAGTTTAAACTTTATAGTTATTGAGAGAGATAATATAAATTTAAATATTTTTTCCTTCTAGAAGGATCACAGAGACTCGACCTGAATCAATGTGCAAGGAATCCAACGCAGAGCCATTTTATTAAGCATGCGTGTAGAATAAGTGACGCCTAAGATTCCGTAGAATCTAATTCCAGATTCTTCTCCAAATTAACTACTATCGCGATTGATTTCCTACCTATCATAACAATAATATATTTTTTATTTGCGGATGATAAATATATCAGACAAATAGATAAAGAAAACCAATAAATTAAATTTTTTTTCATACCACCAGCACTTTATTGTAATGTCATGATCGTCCCACGAAGGAAATTAACCATTGGCTACTTGACCTCGGGTTGCACAAACTTCAAGTCAATGCGTACCAACCCCATATATACATGATTTAGGAAAAGAAAAGTGGTTTACCCTAAGAAAAATGCACATGTATGACAAGAGTTACAAATAATTATCTTTATAATTATAAAACAATCACAAATACAGTCTAATGTTATATGCTACACATGATTATATATCATCTTTAAAATTACAAAATTATGCAAAGTTGCACCTTTAAAAGAGTTTTTCAATCAAAGTGGATCTGTTATAGTCATGTAATTTCAAAAGAAAAGTGTGACAATTTATTTAACATTTACTTTACACTTCTTTTGTAAATGATTTTATATAAACAAGAACAAAAGTGAAGGAAATAAATATGTAGAAATTTTTATTTGCAATATTATGTAACCAAAATTTGGAATGAAATTGATGGTGATCGAGGTTTTTGACTAGATCCAAGAAAATTGGAAGTAAAACAGAAACTATAGAAGGAACAAATGTAAATGCGCATTTCCAATATAAAAGAGATCACCCACCACCTCTATTCTGAGTAGCACCACGCTAGTAAAAGAGGTCTGTGAAATACATCTGTGAAGAAGAAAGTATGTCTCTGCTAAATGATCTCATCAACTTGAACCTCTCCGAGGTCACTAAAAAAGTCATCGCCGAGTATATATGGTCAGTGCCTTCAAGTTTTTATCTTTTAATTTGATTATGATTTTTCCTCTATGTTTGCCACTTTTCCTGGTTCCGTTTTTCTGATGATTGGCTGAGACTTTCACTGTCGTAAATATTGTGGGGTTTTCTTGGATGTGATTGATCTAATGCTTCTATATGTTCAGTGGAGTTTTCAGTGTGTACGCAAAATATTAAAATGTTTGGATCTCTTCTATAATTTTGGCGATTCTCTCTCTCTTTTTTTTTTTGGGAACGAAGAAGGGATCTTGATTTAGTATATATGTGTTTTATTTGTGGATTTTATCAATGGTTGCGTTCTTGTAATCGTAATGGCATTTCTTGTGTTTGTGATGCCAAAGCGTACGCAGGTAAGTTGTTATTGCCATTAGTTTTTGGATCTTGTTTTTTCTCGAATTTATTATATTTATGTTATCATGTAAAGTGTGGGTTGAATGATATTCTTGTTTGTTAGCTCCATCGAAAATGAAAAACTTGAAGACCTTTTTTTGTTTGGCGGATCTCGACAATCTCATAGATAATTTGTACCATGATCATATTTTTGTATAACATAGAATTTGATTTTTGCGATGCTAATGAATTGATATGATCCAGGATTGGTGGATCTGGCATGGATCTTCGAAGCAAGGCCAGGGTAACTCGTTTTCCTTAAAACATATTCACACTCAACCACATGCAACTTGGCTTCTAGGCTAGCTAGTGGTGATATAGCTAATTTTAATGGCCGAAATTTATATCACTTTCGGAAAACCGTGAAATTTAAAACTTTTTATCTTGTTACTTCCCCAAGATGTCTGATTGTTTATCTGTGTGTGCTAATTACTATTCAATTCGATAGACTCTCTCTGGTCCGGTTTCTGATCCATCCAAGCTTCCAAAGTGGAACTATGATGGTTCTAGCACAGGTCAAGCGCCGGGAGAAGACAGTGAAGTTATTCTATAGTAGGCTTTTCTACCCTTATTAGTTATTATCGCATATGATTACCATCATCAGTTTTCTGTAGTACACTTTTCCCATTTATAGTTTACAAACTTTTGTTTATTTTTTACAGCCCTCAGGCAATTTTCCCTGACCCATTCAGGAGAGGAAACCATATACTTGTAAGTGCTTTTTCTCTGCGGATGCGAATGATTTACCCTTGTAAGCTTATGTAGTCTTCCGGCTCATCAAGATTAGCTATGGACGTCAGAGCATCTCGAGATCGAGTAGAACTTAAATTTGACTAGCATGCAATTTTTTGACTTGGAGCTCGAAGCATTTTAAAGAATATAATCATTCGTGTCTTCTAAATTTGTTCATAAGAAAATAATAATTTGTTCAAATGAAATTAAATATGTGCATAAATATGACTAGAAATTTGAGTATCTTATTATGAGAAGCTAGAGTCGGTTGGCTGTTGAAGTTTTCGAGCTCGACTCATGTTTTCTCCAAACCAAGTAAAAATCTAGTTTTGATTGAGCCACCATAACTTTTAGATTATTGATCTTTGGTTCCAATACATTGTAGAACCCCAAATGGAACCTCATTATCTTACCTCCCGGTTTTGAAGTGTATTTTTATGGTTTTTGGTTTCCACAGGTTATGTGTGATGCATACACACCTGCTGGCGACCCTATTCCTACTAACAAGAGATACAATGCTGCTAAAATATTTAGCGATCCTGCGGTTGTTGCCGAGGAACCTTGGTACGATCTGATCCACACTGCATTATGATCTGTCATTTTTTTTGTCAAATTTGGTACACAGAGAATAAGAATTTTTATTTTACGATCAAAGGTATGGGATAGAGCAAGAGTACACTTTGTTACAGAAAGATGTTAAGTGGCCGTATGGATGGCCTGTTGGAGGATTCCCTGGACCTCAGGTAATTGAATTTTGTATTAATTTTGAGGAAATTTCAACCTAGAAATATAATTCTAGGTACTCAGAATGAATTTGTATACTGTTTCTAACTCAATCATGCTTATGTATAGGGACCATACTATTGTGGAATTGGTGCTGATAAGGCTTTTGGACGTGATATTGTTGATGCTCACTACAAAGCATGTTTATATGCTGGAATCAACATCAGTGGCATCAATGGTGAAGTTATGCCTGGCCAGGTATATTAATATGATTTCTTATTAATACCGATCATACTTTTCAATAAAATTGGTACATCAAACTGGATGCTCTCGTGTCTGAATATTTTGTGACTTGATTACTTGCTGGTTGTCCTGATGTTCTATAGTGGGAATATCAAGTTGGGCCGGCTGTGGGAATATCTTCAGGTGACCAGCTATGGGTGTCCCGTTACATTCTTGAGGTATTTAAGCTAGAACCAATGTAAAACCACTCGCTCTTTATGCGATTTTTTACACTCTTTATTTCACGACAGAGGATCACAGAGATAGCTGGAGTTGTGGTTTCTTTCGATCCAAAGCCCATCCCGGTACTTTGTTATCTTTCCACTTCTAGTTTTTTGTGGTTGCTTCTGCAGTATCATTTGCACATGGTCGAGTGAAATTTTAACAGTTTCTACCCTTTCGTTCTACTTTATTATCAGGGTGACTGGAATGGAGCTGGAGCTCACACAAATTACAGGTCCAGTGCTACAGCTTTTAGGTTTAATGTCTTATGACTTTTTCCATTTGAATCCAGCACTAAACCATTGACAAACTTCAGTACCAAGTCCATGAGAGAAGATGGAGGTTATGAAGTCATCAAGAAAGCAATTGACAAGCTTGGCTTGAGGCACAAAGAGCACATTGCTGCTTATGGTGAAGGCAACGAACGCCGTCTTACTGGAAAGCATGAAACAGCAGACATAAACACCTTCTTATGGGTAGAACTTTCCTACTGTGCCTAATGTGTCGTGTGGCACTAATGTCATTCCTTATGCCTGCACTAGCAAAACTCTATACAATTGGTACTACAGCGAATTAATCATAGCTATTACAAAAATGGGCAACTCAAGTTACAGAACCATTTTATGCATTGAATTCACTGCATACCTACTTTTACAGACAATGTTAAATGTTTATGTATGTGGGGATTTGATTGTTCTTATAGGGGGTGGCGAACCGTGGAGCCTCGATTAGGGTCGGCAGGGACACGGAGAAGGCCGGGAAAGGCTATTTCGAGGACCGGAGGCCTGCTTCGAATATGGATCCGTATGTTGTCACTTCCATGATTGCTGAGACGACTATTCTGTGGAAACCATGAAAGAGATCAACAGCGAAGACGACTCTCCTATGAATTAATGGTGTCTTGTTTTGTTGGATGGTTTTCTTGATTGGAATTTGGTGCAGACAAACTTTCTAAGATGTGTGCTGCATTATAAATAATTCTTTATCTTGAAGAAAGTGAAAATATGTTCACTTCAAAAATATTTGGATTGTCCAGAAATTTCAACAGCTTTGAAACAATGTTCAACAACAAATTTTGTAGATCTAAAAACCAGAGACGACCGAGCTAAGAACACAAACTTTATGAAAAGATATAGCGTTTTGCCTTCATTTCGTCAAAGCTCTCATTTAAAATTTGTGACCATACTTATGTTCTCAAAGTGCGGAGATAGCAATTTACAATAAGATTGTAATCCAAGTTCGAAATTGAAATAGTCAAAGAAACTATAAAAACATGAAAGAAAAAACAGACTGAATATTTTTGTTATTAAAATTTGACAAACTAAAAATTTAAACAGTTAATTAAACAATATATATACATAGTTCCTGACAGTGCTAAAATTTTTTACGTATTCGGATAATACACATTCTATATTCGAAGTGATGGCCTCATAATGGGTACAATTACCAGTTAAGAATAAAAGGATAAATATCGCTTCCTTATCGATCGGGATCTCTGACTCGGAGATCCATGCGCCTGTTCATTTAGCAGCACTGGTGGGGGCGAGTAGCTTCATATAGATAGTCAAAGATTCTGGTTGTCTGTGGCATTTCGTGAGAAAATACAGGCAAAAGAATCTGTGTGGTGAAGAAGCAAACGTTGTGGTTATCTTCGGACAATGTCCTGGTCAGTTTAAACCATCTTATTTTTCCTTCCACCCTTTTCAATCGATGCGGGATCTTTATATGTACTTATATCCACACCACAATCTTTCACAGAGGCAAAACAGACTGCTCAAATTGTCATTCAAGTAATGATGTTCTTTGCCGAGCTTGTCTCAAGGTCAGTTATGGTGAAGGTAAACCAAAGGACGAGTTCTGGCGTAACCAAAAATCATTGTGGACACTAAAGCGTGCTTCATGCATCTGCTAGGAATGGGGGAAGTTAAGGCAAACAAAGAATGGATGTGCCCTCACTGCGTGGAAGACAAATGGACCAAACTTTCTGGATATGTAACAGGTAAGTTTGCCATCTAGTACATTTATCTCAAAGCAACACTGTGTGGGAAGACAAATGGACCAACCTTTCTGGATATGAAACAGGTAAGTTTGCCATCTAGTACATTTATCTCAAATCAACATGAGTTTTAACTACATATATATACATATTTACTTGCTTCATGTCCCGAAATCTTGGAAGTCGTCCGTAGAACAAGTTTTGGGATGGACCAAGGATTACTGATCCAGGCTTCCGGAGCAGACATATGTAATTAGTGGTGTAATCACAACGTATAAATAAGATAAGAATGGTGTTAATATATGCATATCTAAACATTACGACCACTTATCCTCTGACATTCTTGAGATGTGAACAAAATAGTTCATTCTGCCTGAAGAAGCGAAAGATGGTTCCAACTGGGATAGCCATATTCAGAGGTTGGTTTGATATTCTTTGAGCCTTCAGCGGCCGCTGTTCTTATGTAAATTTTGGATCATTGATGCATGCATTGATTCTTCTACGGCTAAGAGAAATGGGATTCAAATATGTGGCCCACCTACTGATGGACGAGCTTGTACGAGTTCATAAAAGTTCACGATGAAGCTTTTCCATTCAGATTTTGCTGTTTTCAGCACTGAGAGTGATTTTAGAACACGACACGAGCTGAAAATTTGGAATGTTTCCATGTCTGAAACAAGACTTACGTTTCACCCAAAAAAAAAAACACAAAACTATTACATATATATATAACGATTCAGTTAATAAGTTAGTTTTCCTTAGTTTATCACCTTTTTTATATTTTTCATTTATTAAATAATTCGAATAACCATTATGGTAATTAGGTTGGGAAGACTGAAGACAGTCGATAAAGCAACGGTTTACTGCAGAATCCATCTATTCCAATTCCGAACTCAACACCGGATTCACAAATTGATTTGAGGTTAGGGTTTGGTGATTTCAATTCGACCAACCCCTCGTCTCTAAGCAATGCAATTATCCCAAAACCACTACTTCAGCTCCATCCATTCAAATGCCACAAACCCAAACATTGTCTTTTGCAGTTCTAAGAGTCTGTCTCTAAAATTCAGGACCTTGGGATTTTCGGGCACCGTATTTCCATCCGTTAAAGTCTTCTCTACAAATTTCAGTGGCCATACACACCAGCGCCGCGGCCGCGCTGCTTCCTTTGTTTCTGCTATAAGAACCTCCAGTTCCGATTATTATTCTGTTCTCAATGTCGGTAGAAATGCTACTCTCCAAGAAATTAAATCTTCTTATCGTAAACTTGCTCGAAAGGTAATTTCACGTATTTGTCCTCATGGACTGTTTGGTTTATGCTTTAGTTAATCTCTAGTGCATTCTGTGAAGATGGAAACTGTTTCCTAGCATTTCGTAATTGTTCAATAATATTATTCTACAAATGCGGATTATATTTTCTACCTAAATTCAGTGTGCTACATGCATTTTCTTACCGTATTATGATATCCTGTTTGCATACAGCATGCGAACACCTTCACTATGTACGAATCATCGCTTTTTTCGGAATGTGTACTTCTCTTGGCTTGTATGCATGCTTGTGGCCATATGGTTTTTGCGGGATTCCAATTATTTAAAAAACTGCATTTTGCGTTGTGGGTCACTACTGACTTTATATTCAAAATACTCATATGAAAACAGTATCATCCAGATATGAACAAGGGACCTGGTGCTGAAGAAAAGTTTAAAGAAATAAGTGCTGCATATGAGGTACCTTTGACTTACTACACAGCTTTTCTCTCTCAGTCTCTCGCTAATATACACGTACGCACACACATCTTCTGTTGCACATTCAAAGTATTCATTTGATTCATTTAATACTCCCCCCTTTGTTTGCTGTTGTAACAAGGCATCTGTATAGGTGTTGTCAGACGATGAGAAAAGGTCTGTATATGATCGATTTGGTGAGGAAGGTTTACATGGAGAATTCGATTCATCAAATGTTGGGCCTAATGGGGTAAGATTGCAAAAATCTGGATGTTGATACCACATTTTTCATGTGCTGTGTTGGAAATGTACCTTTTCCCTCTTGTTGCTTTACTATATTTATGCCCTTTTGTTTCTCCTAATTCCTTTGTCAGTGCATCACTATTCAAATTCTCGCTTACATGTTTTTAGGTGGATCCATTTGAGGTTTTTGCTGATATATTTGGTGAATCCAATGGTTTTTTCGGAGGACGTGGCGAACCCAGTGACTTTAAATTTAGTTTCAAAGAGAAAGGAAAACGGAATCTCGACATCCGGTATAGTGTATTTAAATTTTATTAGATATATCTCCTCTGCCAAAGAAAAATTACTGCCAATCTGTTCGACAAGGTTTTAAAAAAATTTGACAAGGAATTAAATTTTTTAAAAATTTCCGCTCATGTACCACTAAAAAGAGGTTGGAATTTCAATCCTGAGATTGTTATATCCAAACTTCCATATATAATCAATGATTGCTTGTATGGATCATCTTTTTCTGATTGTCTAAAATATGAGAGTACTCAATTTCTGTCTTAACTGGGCTTGAATTTTTACATTGTTGTATGTTGTTTTATTAACTTTCCGGTACGACTGATATAGTTTGTTATGCTCTTTTTCTTGAATATGGTAATTTATTTAATGTTCATTCATCTACTGTAGATATGATTTATATTTGAGTTTCGAAGAATCAATTTATGGTGGTCAACGTGACATTGAGTTACAACGCACTGTGACATGTGATGATTGTGGTGGATCGGGTGCAAAGTCCAGCAGTTGTCTGAAGTCATGTCCTGTTTGTGGAGGTAGAGGGGGGGTGGTTGAAACGCAGAAGACACCTTTTGGCATTATGTCGCAGGTGCTCCAATTCAGTAATGATTCAGTAAATAACTCCAAATAAGGGTCCTTACAGCTACTTGATTCCAATCAGAGAGGACCGATTGGAGAAAATTAACAGTTATACTTGACTGTATTGTTATTTGGATTTTTAGCATTTAATGAATTGCAAGAGCTGAAAAGTTTTACGAAAAGGTTTAAGCAGTAGTAAATTTGATTGGTTTTTCTCACTAGTCGTTTTAATTTCTCGTGGTATTTGTTTGGCATCCTGTCTAGATGATTGTCTGTGAACTGTAGGTGACCACTTGCTCTAAATGTGGAGGAGATGGGAAGATAATTACTGATAGCTGTCGAAAATGCAACGGCTGTGGACATGTTCGAGCAAAACATAGAATTGACGTTGTTGTTCCACCTGGCATTGATGATGGATCCACAATGCAAATTCGTGGAGAGGGGAATTTCGATAAAAAGAGGTGTCTTTGACTTGCAACTGTCACTTAATGAAATAAATTTACAACTGGCTCTGAATGTCTTTCTATGCTATTATGACACTGTTATATCACTTTTATTCAAGTGCTAAATTATTGTCTATCCTACCTTCCCTTTCAATATCATAATACCTGTTCTTGCTTACGCTGTTGGCCAATAGTTGTAAACAGCAATCATTTTCTTATGTTGGGTGAATGATGAAAAATTTCTCCAGGATGTTATGACATCAGTTAATTTGGTGAAAACAATTTTTAATGATCAAGGAATTATTAGATTCAGAACCGTAGCTGTCGATAGAAAAGTTCCATTTTTTAAGTTGACCACAATTTCTCTTGTTTTGTTTTATATTGTATGAGCACTGTGGTATACAACTGCAAATGTATCTCCAGTACCATTAGTGGGGACTGGAACATAGTCTCTTATGTAGGTGTCAATCTGATCTTATTTTGGCTATGTAGGTGATAAATTATAGTCCAGCTAACTATTCTTTTCTGGGAGACATGGTTCAAATATTTTTTTTTTCGAGCAACATCAATCCTATCTTTTCCAAGGACCAGATGAGTCATATATTCTGAAGTTCTTTTTTCTTTTAGGTTAAGTGAAAATTGCCCTTTCTTCCTTTGTACCACTGTTAGTGCTCTCCATGCCTCTGTTGTTCTGTGATTATTTGATGAGTGAACGTGTTTTACATAAAGCTTGTCCTGCTCTTGTCTCTATGCAGGAGTATAGCTGGTGACCTGTATCTAGTCATCCATATTGAGGAAAAACAAGGAATTCGGAGAGATGGCGTAGATTTGTTCTCAAAAGTGCATGTTGATTACACAGAAGCCATCCTGGGGACAATTAGAAAGGTATTAAAAAGTCTATTTCTGAATGCAGTGGTGCGTTAAATGTTAATGAGAATATAGTCTGATCATCATCCTTCATGCTAAAATCTTTCAGCATTAGAAATTTACAAGTGTCAATAACTCAATATGTACTCTAGTACTAGATGAATACTGATCCTATGTCAGGATTCTAGTTTGATCTTCTTTCTGATCTTATGTATATCATGTTTACGTGTCAATGATAGTGGGCATTCTGTAGTCTGTACTTCACAATTTGTCAGAAGTTAAACCAAGCTGTCCAAACCTAGCACTATTGCATTTATATCACCTTGAGGTCTATCTAGGACTCGAGGTTAGCTATCAAGCCAGGAAAATTGTCTAAAAGTTATTTTCTCTGTAAAGAAATCTTATTGAGCAATTGATGATAAAAAGGACTATTCTTTTGTCTGGCTTCCACCGTGATCTCCAATGAGAATCAAGAGGAAATCCCGTGAGTAGTAAATGAGGCTCACTGTCCAATTGCAAATTGGTGTGCGACATTTTACTATCATAAAATCAATAACTCCTTTTCCCCTCACTTTGAAGGAATAGTTTGATTCTCATATGATTTGCAGTAAGCCAAGATAAAATGCATCCGACTTCAATCCATGAAGTTCTCCATGAAAGGTCAACGAGACGTAAATTTTGTGCAAATCACAGGTGGACACTGTAGGAGGCACTCAGGATTTACGAATTCCCCCAGGAACTCAGCCAGGAGATAGAATTAAGTTGCCACAATTGGGTGTTCCCAACATTAACAGACCTTCTGCAAGAGGTGACCATTACTTTACGGTGGATATTCGGATCCCAAAGAAAATTAGGTCTGTATCTTCTTAATTGGAATGTGCTTGTCTACAAACAGTTATTGATGCAGTGTGTTATCTTCCAAATTAATGGGATTTGTTTCCTTGTATTTGGTGAAATATTGTCGTTGTTCAATCAATTGGCCATGAGTTTTTCCTGCTTCCCTGTGGTTCATTTTTCTCGTTGCTTGTGCTCTTCTGGTATCTTCTCTAGTTATCAGCGGCAGTTTATAACCTATTAGATAATGGTATTTAAAGATGGTGTTTCTGAAAGGAAAAGAACAGAAAATAAGGATATAGAGGGCAAGTTGATCTGTCATCTCCTTTTGTCTTATTTTTTAATTATTTTGTGTGGTTTGCTGCTTAACATTTCCAGAAAATCCAGTTTTGTAAGTACTTGAACATACTTTTTATGTTGGTGCAAATACTTCATTCCTTTTTGTCTCGTGAAAAAAATGGATATTTATTTCCAATGGGAAAAGATGCACCATAATTTCCTTTGTTAATTAGTGTAATGTTTAACATATGTCGTTATAAAGCACTTGATAATCTGTAAATTGATGTTATGCCAATTTCATGATAGTGATGCAGAGCGCACCCTAGTTCAAAAGTTGGCTTCTTTCAGGAAAACTGAGGGCTGCTCTCTCCCAGTAAACAATGGAGGTAGCTTTTCCGGTTAGTGACAAACTTTTATCTTCTAGTTATTCCACTTTTTGTTGCCTTAGTTTGTTATACTGCAGCAATGCAAGGCAAGCATGATGAAGATAATGTAGATCATAGCTCAAGCAATAGCAGCAAAAGTAATGTGCGTTGGTGGAACCCAGTCAAAGATTTTTTGTGGTAGGTTTCTGTATTTCGGCCCTCTTTTTTACTTTCTATATCTAGTTTATATCCATACTTTTGTTAATGGTCTTTTTTTACAAACCAAAACATATCCTCTCAGTCGTTTGAGTAGCACTAGATGATATTCTATTCTATATATTTGGGCCCTGCCTCTTTTTATTTCTAATATTTCATTTTTCCCTCTTTTTGTACATTCTTGTTTGCTACAATGCATCCCACTTTATGTTGTAAACTTGATTTAGATTTGTGTACCTTAGCCTGAGACCCTCGCTGCATTGTATGCTGGATGGGTCCAGTCCAACGTAGGGCTTCTAGGTTAGAGTTTGTTTATTGCAGAAGTGCAGTTGTATTACCCTCTTCTTACAAAGTAGTGAGGGATAACTTATTGCCGAATGGAAAATGGTCAGAGTAAGGTTAATTAACTTTGTATTGTCTTTGTTGGTGGAATTTTTTGTTTTAATGCACTATATACATGACTGGAGGGAAAAAAATTTCACAAATTTTTTGCTTGATTTCTTTGAAGTGCAAATTCATTCTCAATTTCAAGTCTTTATCAAGTTATGTGTTTGTTTTATTACTAGAACCCGGTCTCTCAAGCTAATGAAAATTCCACCCCAAAAGTATACAACTCATAATTACAAATGGTTCTGACTGTTGGAGACCGGCGAGTGTTAAAATATCATTTTGACTATAATTTAAATTTTGCGGCTGCTATGGATCAGGCATCTGTTGTTCCCCAGAGGTTATACACATTATCGTCGCCTATTATGCTTTTATTGCGTGTTGCTAGTAGCCTCTGACTTATTTTGGGTCCAGCCTTCAGTTAATACCTGTGCTATAAGACTCACTTTATTGTGTCAATTCTCTCACGTAAATTCACCTCCTCAGCAGCAGATTCCTCAGCCTTTAACCTTTTTAATGTCACAGGAGAAAGCAATCTGGGGAAAGATTTGCATCAGTTGGTATCCATGCATCGCCAATTTGGAGATACAAAAGCCCCGGAATAGATTATTCTTGCATTATAGCTATTTCTACCGTTTTGGTTTCAACAATCCTGGCTACGGTATTGCAGCAGATGAAAGAAACGAAACACTATTCTCATTCTCATCTATCTCGGGATAGGTAAAAGCGCAATATAGCGAATTTTGTAACTTCGTATTCAGGTTAGTTTTAAGTGAAATATGAAGTCAATCTAAAGGGAACGTACGGTTACTGTTTGTAATTTTTCTTAAATACTGTGTCAGATGAATTGATAGCCTTTTCATGTAATCTTTCAAGGATCTACAAAATTTGTTCAGTTCTTGGTCCATTTTTGTATCAGTTAATAAAACTCTATGGTATCTTATTTATCATTCCATATCAATTCTTTCCACAAATTTAACCGCAACCATTTGAATAGGAATTGGTGGTGAGTATTAGATTTTCAATCAAACCAAAAAATTATTCCAACACGAAGGTGTGTTACATATCTCACGTACCGATTGGAAACTTGAATACAATCAATCTGTTGATTCGGAATAATGTTGTAATATCGAATGCTCGTCGAAGATTTTTGGACAAAAGTTTCATTTGGACACAAATACAAAAAAGCTGCGAAATCTGGAAGTCTTTAATTCTTCTTTTAGAATTTTAACCTCAAATTCTTTTCTTAAAAACAATATCATGTAGTTCTATTATGTTTCACCATGTTATAGAAAATCGAATTAAATATATCCTTTATATAAGTAAAATTTTTCTTAAAAAATCTCAACAACAATAATAAATGATTTTATTATCTATTAATATACAACTAGCAAAATTCTATACGAAAAGATAAAACTTAAAATATCATAACAATCATTATCATTATCATTAAATGCGACCTAATATTTATCTTGAAAGATTAGTTCTTAGTCAATGACAAGTAATGTGATTCTCAATGCATGGAAAACTTGTACATTAGGCATTTAGCTAAAATTTAGGAAATAATAATTTTTCAGCATACAAGAATATGTAATTTATGAATATATTGTTTTTTAAGTTAATTTTGTCAAGCACTGGCGAAAATGTTTCGGAAAACCAGAGTTTTTAGCGGACAAAGACGGCACACGCACACAAGACGCCACACTATATCTTCTCTCACACCTCATCATCTTCTCAACAATTCCAAATCCTCTGCTCCTTTTACCTGTCTACACAATTTAGAAAAATAGATAACAGGACAAGAATTGATGGCATTTAAGATTAGTTTCTAACATTAAAGTGCTATCACGGGGAAAAATGCAACTCTTGGCGTTTCAGGTACCCCGGGTTTTAGTAGCATCAAGAAATGTAAGAAAGAAAGATTTCCGTCCTATATTTGCTTTCATCAATTCACTACCCTTCCCTCCTTCCTTGGCCAGCAAAAATTTCGCTCTATCCTCATCTGCACGTGAGTTCTTTCAATTGTTTTCAGTCTGACTGTTCTTATTCAGCTTAAAGATTGAATCTTTCTTTATTATTACTTGTGCTCAGGTCATTAGGGTACCGATCTTTATGAATTCTTGTGTGCTTCTCTTCATATTTGTTGAAAGTGGGCTACTAAATTTAAATTGCAGCTGGGATGGTGGGGGTGTTGTTTAGGTCTACTTCAGATGGAATGAGCTTATGGGAAGTGACTTCATCTTGATGACGGGAAGCTGTAGTTCCGTTTTTTCCTCGCATTGTAAATTGCACTTAGTATTACTTAAATATCACTATAGCAGTAGAAACTCTGTTTTAACTGATTACTAAATGGCACATTGTAAATACTGTCACTTGATAATCTGGTGTTTAGCTGATTGGGTAACGATTATTCGTAGAATGGATATCTGACTTTGATTATGGCAACCCATTTTCTGATTTTGTATTCACCATGAATATCACCAACTATATTCCAACTCTCAAATCCTACTCTGGTTTTTCCTTTTCACAATTTTCTAAATTTCAGATGTGTTTCTTTTATCATCTCAGTCCATGTTCTGAAGTCCTTGCCTCCTTGATACTGATGGGTGTGATGAATTCTCTTCAAGAATGCTGAATTAGATTTCTTCTTCATAACTGTAATGAAAATTCCAGTTTTCTCATGTACTTGATTTATTGTCTCTATTTTCTTAAGGATGATTCATGAAACAATTGTTCCAAAAATAATATTTCAAGGTAGTGACCTGGTGTGTGCATGTGTCAGGCAGTCTCAGACATTTTAATATCACTAATAATTTCTGAAAAATTGAACCTTTTCATCAACATACACTCATACAGCAAGCCCTTTTGTTAATTAGAGTGTCACATTTCTGACTGGTGATGACGGTTACTTTTTCTCAGTATGTCATAGGGCACCACAGTTGTGTGCAAGGAGCAGAACAGTTACAGCTCACTCATTAAATGTTGGAACTGGATCTGGAGGCTATGACGAAAATCCAGAAAATAGCAAAGAAAATTTCTCCAGTGGCGGAGCTCACATTAATCCGTCATCTAAAATGTTTGTAATCTTTAGTGTTCTTTATTCGATAATTGGTTAGCAGTGAGAATATTTATAGGAAATGGGCTTGCGAAGTCCATGGCACAGTTGAATAAAATCTTGAAATAAATCATTCTTCTGAAAATAGTCTATTTGCCGAGTTATACTAGATGTGCTACGGATTGTTGCCAGGGAGTTAAGTATCGGTTTTTACCTCGTTTGCACTCATTCTCATAAACGACCTCATCTTGTAATTATAGTTACTCATAGAAGCAAACTTTTGACATTTTTAATGCAATACCACTTTAACTACTTCATAAACTTAATCAAAAAAGAAAGTTAACAGTCAGAGTGTAATTATTTTTATTTGGGAATCATGCATAACGACTAAGTGAATGATATACATACCCAAGTGTCTGTAAAACACTGATTGTTACAAATTTTTTCTTCTTAAATTGGCATGTGCACATATACTACTTGTGGATGATCCAACTGTAACTCTGTCCTCGTCTAATATATCAACTTCTCATGAATGGCAGCGAGGCATCTCCCGATAGGATCCCTTATCCTATCTCAATTGCTCTTGTTCTTGTAACCTGCGGAATAGTATTTTTACTGATTGCCTTTGGGAGAGAGCCTTCATCGATATTGCCAGCAATCGCAAAATCTGGATTCACTGCTGCATTTTCTTTGATATTTGTTTCTGAGATTGGAGACAAGGTAAAACACAGAAAAATTTGGAGTAAGTTTCATGTATATATTAACATATTCATGGTAGCACATAACATAAATAAGTAAAAGCTTTTACATTCTGTATAAGCAAGATTAGCCGATAGTCAATTGCTTTATTATTGTTATTTTCTGGTATAGGCGATTATCAGGTACAGTAGCTTCAACAAAAGACAATTCAATTTTTTTCGTATTTGTGATAAATTCTGGCATCAAGAATATAGTACCCAATGTTCATGGATATCGAGTGCGACATGCAAAATGTACTACTTGAATAGGGAGGTTCATCAGTTGTCTGATATCATCTCTATCCGTGTCAGCGTTCAGAGTTCTTTTTTACAAATGCTCGTGCTTCTTTGTCATTTGAATATTGTTTATTTTCTACTTCTACTAAGCATAAGCAGATGCACGGGGGACACAATGTCCTGGCCCGGGATGAAAATTCCTATTTCAGTATTTTTTCTAATATGAAAAGTTTATATCTATGATTTAGTAAATTTTACTCCCTCATTAAAATTCAGACTCCATCCTGAATATAAAGTTTTTGATAATTTTGCTGTTTAATCATTTTAGGTTAATTATACAATTATTCCGTTTATATATTCCTTCGCCGTTTGCAGTTTATGTTGATTTAACTGCTTAGGTTCCAGCACAGAGGAAGATGTCGCTTCACTCAAAATTTTACGTTTGGTTTTGCAGACTTTTTTTATTGCTGCACTCTTGGCCATGCAGTATGAGAAAATTCTGGTGTGAATCTCTCTCTCTCTCTTGCCCTTTGCTTACACGTTTTTGTTTGTCTCAATCTTTCTCCTTCATTATGCTTCTGCATGCACTTGTCCTTTTACTTGATTCACATATGTATGAGCTAGTCTTGAATCTGAATTATATTTGCTTTTGGTTTGCATATAATGAGAGATTTCTTATATTGCCATGATTTGTGCTGCTAGCATGTATCTTGAAATTTTATGGGGAAATTAGTGTCAGAATTTGGCTCAGAAATCTTGAACATAGCTTCATGTCAGAATAAAGCAGAGACAACTCGGTCTAATCATAAACTTTAATGGTGCCAAAGAATAGAAAAGGATCACTCATGTTTGTAAATAAGCTGATATATTAGTGTCTCGTTACAAATGTGAGTGACTAGTCAATCAGGAAGATAATTTCTCGAATGCGTGATCGTACTTCTCAATTTCCAAAAGCTGTCGAAAGCGAAAAATAATTGGGAAATTTGAATATCATCTTCTCTCCTCAATCTCAATGCCAGAGTATAATTTAATGATTATTTGTAGTCCTGAATTCTTGAAAAATTTTGTTTTTTATAATTACTTTTGGGCATACGAAGCACTTAAAAACAGGCATAACTTTTATATGAGCTGACTTTGTAGTATCACTCTAAATCCACAGAACTTCATGCACATACATTATTTTCTTTTTGAAATATAGTTTTGCTGAAATTTGACAGAGCATTGTTCTTACTTCCATTAACGTGGACAGGTCCTTTTGGGATCAATGGGTGCTCTATCACTCATGACTATCCTATCTGTCATAATTGGTCGGATATTTCAGTCGGTGCCTGCTCAATTTCAAACAAGTAAGCAGTAGCTCTTATACATACTCTCTCCCCCAACACGCATATCAAAGGATACATGGAGGGGGATTTGCCCGTCCTCTTTAAAAATTGAAGGTATCAGGGTGTGAAGTGTTGCCAACATAAGTGTAGCATGTTTGAGGGATCCGTGAAGGAGCAAATGAATGTGGAAACCCTGAATTTTCTTATGGATTTAGAAATTTTAAAAACCTTGTAAATGCACAAACTTTGTTGGGACGCAACCTCTTTAAAAATTGAAAGTATCAGGGTGTGAAGTGTTGCCAACATAAATGTAGCATGTTTGAGGGATTCATGAAGGAGCAAATGAACGTGGAAAGCCTGAGTTTTCTTATGGATCTAGAAATTTTAAGAACCTTGTAAATGCACAAATTTTATTGCGGATTGTGCCCGACCTCTTTATTAATTGAAGTTATCAGGGTGTGAACTGTTTCCAACATAAATGCAACATGTTTGAGGGATTCATGAAGGAGCCCTGAAATTTCTTATGGATTTGGAAATTTTAAAAACCTTGTAAATTAACAAATTTTATTGATGTGCATAAGCTCAATAAAGGACTCCAATTATTATAGATAATATTAATTTTTAGATTTTCTAGGGAATATTTAATTGAAAGAACTTTTGTTAAATTGTCTACATGAGAATTACACAAATTGATCCAATTAAATGTGAGAAAACTTTGGGCATCTATTTAGCATCATTTACCGATTCCATATAGAATACTAGTTCATATTCTGTCATAAACCACTTTAGATGTTATGCCAATATCCACATTTCGGTTCTTCCTTTTGGTCGCAATAACATACTGTGCAATACATTCTTCTTAATGTTTGTGGTGGAGTTCACACAAGCTCCAATTTTTTTCTCATTCCCCTCATTTGGAATCAGAACACGTTCTCTGCCAAACCGGTCCAATGCCTTGTTCATATGTTTTCTTTCTAATCCTTGGAACTCAATCGTTCCTTTTGCTGGTGTAAGACCACTCTTCTCACTCCCACAAGGGAAAATTGAGATGTGATGATGGCTAGATATTTAACTAGATGTGCATCAATTGTAATATAAAATCTTAAATAACCTGAGCTTGATCACTCACAGGTGAAAAATGTCTTTTGTCTGCCATCCTTTTCTTCTTGCAGCAAATGCCACTGACAATTAGTTGTTATATGTACAGCGTTGCCTATTGGAGAATATGCTGCTGTAGCCCTATTGACGTTCTTTGGTCTTAAATCAATTAAAGATGCATGGGACCTTCCATCTGCAAAAGCTGAAACTGATGATCAAGGCAACCTAGAATCTGATGAATATGCCGAAGCTGAAGAACTTGTCAAAGAAACTGTAATTCTCCCGAATAAATATTTTTTTGCTTCTGTATGAGTTTCAGTTAACATTTTCTACATTTGACATGTATGCAGGCATCAAAACGTCTTTCTAATCCTCTTGAAGTTCTGTGGAAGTCCTTTAGCCTCATATTCTTTGCTGTAAGCTTTTCTTTCAGCAATCAAATATTCATCATGGCCTTTAACATATAGTTATTTCTGGAGGATATCAAAATTCTTAAAAGTGGAAATGTTGAAATCAGTTTCTATCTTTTAACGTTTGACATGGTTCATTTCTAACTCATTATCTTTTACTCTGACTAAGATGGGAAAAATTATCTTTTTGATTGAGTGTTTTTTGGTGCCAGAACAACTCTTCCACCTTCCTCCACTAAAGGACTTTTCCAGACTAAAATTCCAATTGTGTCAAAATGACTCTAAATTTGAAATTTCAAGTCTTTACACACCCTACTTGCAAACTTGTTAATGTATGCCATTTGTGTCTTATGTCAATTCGTCACGAGTGCCTCTAAAATGTTAATATTCTTGTGCTTCCACTTTGATTTTATGTTTACTCGCTGCTACTGCGATATTAAATTAATATGCTGCGTTTGAATTCTCTCAAGTCACCTTCAAAAATATTGTCCCAATTGCAAAAGTAGATGCATATATATCTATTGATTGCATTGCCTCTTGCTTATAGGAATGGGGAGACCGTTCGATGTTAGCTACAATAGCCCTCGGTGCAGCTCAGGTATAAGCTCTTCTTAAACACTTTGCTGAAGTTATTACTATTATCGTGCTCCCCAGACTTAAAAGATCCCAATAATATTTTCTCAAATGCAGTCTCCATGGGGCGTGGCAAGTGGAGCCCTTGCAGGACACTTGCTCGCAACTTCAATTGCGATAGTTGGAGGGGCATTCCTATCCCGTTACATTTCCGAAAAATTGGTAAAATAAAAAACCTCATCTTAAAAAATGTTTAAAAATTGGTGATATTTTATAGGCTAATGACCATGTTGACTGAATCAGGTTGGATACATTGGTGGGGCTTTGTTTTTAGTTTTTTGCATTTGCCACATTAGGTGGAGTCTTTTGAACCTGAGGCGTTGCAATACCTAGAGTAAAGGGATCGGTAAAGGGGACATCTTCTTGGTGTCAGCTACATCGCTAGTGTTGATTTCGGACAGTTAAGATTTAATTCTGTGTAGCAGAGCACTAGATACCATGGGGAGGATCGTTTGTTGAAGGTCTAACGTGCGAACAGGGACGTTATGTGCTACAGTTATAGAGTTTAGATTCTCGACTGTATGGAGTTTTGATTGTAATCTAGAGTTGAATGATGATACTTTGAATTGTCATTAATTTCTATATATCATTTGTTCCCTTTCTCCCTCTCTTTGTTTTTATTAAAAGAACAAGATTCAAATAACAGAGAGGTTTTGGCACCAAACAAGCTCAAACAGTCTCTGTTTCTACCTCAACATCTTAAAAAGTAATGTGATTTTTTAGAACATTTTTTTACATTAATGTACTTGATGCAAATAATAATTCCTCCGAAGAACGATAAAACAAAACTTCATAATCATCAACAGTTTCGAGCATGTCGCAGCATTTCCTCAAAATACAAGGAAGCACCAAATGAGAGGCAAATTAAAGCATATTTATATATGCACCTCAGGTGTCCATGTGGTTTCGGAGCAAGGGATTAATACATAACATTAAGATCGTATATGGACAAGCTATACTGATTCATACAATCCCAGGCCAAAGTTAAATATCTAAATACAAACATCAAAAGTAAGGGTAAGTACACAAACCATAACACATTCAGAAGCAACTCCTTCAAGCTTTGATTTCAAAACTTCCCACCGGCTAACAAGCCACCAAAAGATTGTTGTTGTATCCCCACTGTTTGGGGAGCCAGCAGAAGATTGCTCTCCAGTAAATGGAGATTCATGGGTGCCAGATTTCAATCCATACCACCAACAAGGGTAACTTCAGACGCATCAGCACCTTCTTCAATGTTCGAATATGATGAAATTACAGTAATTACCTTCTTCTGCCATAGTAAACGCCAGCACCTGAATGATACAAATGTCGATGCCTTGACCCAGAAGTTCTATTCTGTCCATCCAACATATGCCCTCGGTTCACAACTCTGCCTCCACTTAGAGTCAAACTTGGTGGTTGTGTCCCTCCATTGAGTTCCTCTTCTTCTCTATCATTGTATTCTAAAACGAGCCGTTTAATGTCTTGTTTTTCTTCAAGCTCGGCTGCTTCTTTCTGTTTGGTACCCTGAACCAAGGAGCAATCATGGGGAATGTACATCTGTTTTGTCTGTTGCTTGTTCCCACGCTTCACGAGAACTTTTACCCGCACCTCCTTAGCTTCTCCAGTTCCTTCATCAGTTGTCTCGTCGCCACTTTCTCCTTCGATCCCTCTCCCGTGGTGTTCCTTAGTGGGACCCTCAAACAAATTCATTGGCAACATCATATTTATTGTTGGGCGATTGCGCATTTCTAACTTCCTTGAATCCAAACTTTCCTGCACACATACAATATGTAATTTTTATACATGGGAGGCAAGTATTGTTCATTTTGCCTCTACATTAATGAACACGTGGGTACGAGAACTTTTAAAGCTTATCTCATTTGCATTGTTACGAACAGTATCGAAAATGCTAACTGAGAGTTAAAAAACACTAGTTTGAAACCACTACCTGCATCAAAGCCCGCAGTTCTCGATCAAAATCAGCCACCTCCACAGGGTCTACAACTGCAACCTTCTGCCTGACATGTACCTCATCATCTTCATCTGAAGCAAGATCACCTCCTTCCCCGTAACCATCCTCACTTTCACAACCTTCATCTTGATTTTCTCCATCCGATTCTTCATCGTCGTGCTCAACAGTGTCACTCCCAGAATCGCTGTCTGTCTCCCCAACATTTTCTTGATATGAATCATCATTTTTCTCAGCGCCATTAACAAGATTTTGACCATTCGTGGATAAAACACCAGAATTTGTCCTGCTATGAGATTTTTCTGAGTCTGAATACTTTTCATTCTGAGCCTTCTCTGAGGAAACTCTACGTTCATGCTCATCAAGTTCAATTAGAGCATTATTAACCTCCTCCAATGATGAGTATCGAGTCATCTTAGGGCGCAAATCAGCAAACATATCCTGAAAAAACTCAATTTAGAAAGTGAGATAAACAAAGAAAGAGAAAACTAAAGAGAATAAACATTTCTAACTTGTGTGCTTCAGTAACATCGGAAAAACTCACTAAAAAGAAATGTTAAACTAGAACCACTTTCCATCCAATCCTACAGTATCATAGTAAGCATCGGAAATGATCCATCCGTCCTTTGCCAATAGTAAATCCCATAAACATGTAACCAGGGTCGAATAGAGGAGGGTGGGAATAGGTGCATTAGACACGATTTCAGGTCTATGATTAAGAAATGCGTTCCCCAGCATTTCCATAGTTAGTGTTTCTATCATCAAAGTCAGTATGACAATTTGAAAATTGCAACTTACTGGTTGACAGAATAATTCACATTCTCAAAATGAAGGAATAGCCAGAAACATAATAATGTTTGTGTACAGACCTGCAGGGAAAACTCGATATCCAGGTGAATGGAACCTTTGCTCAGTATGTATCGTTGAAAATGAATCAAGAACCGATCAAGCTTTCTTTTCGATGAACCTTTATTAAAATAATGTCCGCATGTCTGGAGAAGTGTAAAAATTATTCTTATACGAAAGCAGTCCTCTGGAGGATCAAGAATATCTTGCTGGTATCATAACAATAAAGCCTCTCATCAGATAAAGTCAAAATCCAATTTAATACATCTTAGAGGGGCAAGGGGTTAACCATGAAAAACTGAAATTCAATAAAACATAAATCATGTTCAAATTTGATTATGAACATAATCACAAGCAATATTAGCCATAGGAAAGAAAATCAGATTAGAAATATTTCCATATTAAAAGGAGAAATATAGCAGCAAAGGACTTCACTCCAACAGATTTCACTCTTCAACACAGTGAAATGTTCCTCTCATGTAAAAGACGAGAAAATATTGTAAATGTGGAGCAAAAAACTTGTGCCATGTGATTGTAGATTCTTGCAGCTAATGGAAATCATGCTGCATCCACATAATCAGCTTAATTTATGCAACATTGGTACCTCGTGTCATGCAAACCCAGACCAGCTAATGGTGTACATTCTCATTCGACACAATTTTGTTTTTCTTAAATGTGTGCGATGGATGTTTTATGCATCAAGAAAAGCCAAATCACGTAGCTCATTACCTCATAACAATTAAATATCCAAACATCAGGCATCATGCCATATTGAAACTAAAAAAACTGCAACATGTTCCGGAACTCAAACTTGTTGGCATCTCTGAGCAAACAATGTTTAGGTCACTTAATGATGCATGAAACAAATTTAAGACAGTATCAATTTATATGTATTCAAAACTCCCAAGATTTATGCTGCAAGAAACCTAACCATCAGTGTAATGATTAGCGAATTGAGTCAGAGACCAAGTGACGAAATGCTTATCACAAATAGGCATTTGATGAGAAAATGGACAAATTTAGTCATTTCTGTGAAGCTGATAAATGAATATTAAAACCTGTAGCCCAAGCATATATAGATGCACCAAACTTAAAGAAGACATGGAAGACTGAAAATTTCAGAACTATGCAACTCTGTACCTCCATAGTCCCATGCCCAAAATCAAGAGTAAGATAGAGAGTATCAAAAATAACTGATGAATCCACAAGTTCATAGTTGTACAGTTCGCCCAAGAACCGCATAAATGCAATGCGCTTTTGCTGCATCTCATAGTCATTCAACTCCAACCCTAGCCTGATTTCCTCCAAAACCTGAACGCAAAATAGAAACAGAATATCTCATTATAATTCCTATCAATTGAAATCTCTACAACAAAGTTATCATTCCACATAAAATACAAGAGATACCATTAAAGTTATACAAACTTCCCAAAACAAATGTTGGCACCAAAGAACAAACCTCGTCAACAACAGATACAGCAAAATCTTCATGATAGCGACTCAGACAAGCAGTAAGTGATGCAAGCAAATGAATGTGGCTATATTTTCCCTTGTGGACCTTCAAAAAACACTTCAAAAGATATTCTTCACATTCATTCCAAGGCAACTTACGTAATTGTCTTAGAACATGCTCAATTGATGACTTGTCAAGATCTGAGAAAAGAAGCTTCCTGATATACTGCAACATATAATAGCTGAAAGGTAAAGCCAAGTGTCCAATCATATAATGTGGAAAATCCTAAGGGCAGCAAAGTCAGATTAATATACCTGATGCAAAGGTGGACGAACTTTCGAGATTCTTGCAGATCTTTCAGGTGGTTTACACAGATAATAAGCATTTTCGACTAAAGTGCTCTGACGGGGATCCAAGTTTTTTACATTTTTCAAGCGCATTAATATCTCTAACATGTTTGACATCCGCACACTGGTCTCTGGTGACCGATAGAGAAAGCGACCACATGTCTCAAGCAGATTGCAAGCAACGTCGATATTGTGGTGAGTGAAATCATCCAAACAAGCCTGAGGTCAGCAGAAACGGTCAGCTAGTACAGAAGCACACAGTTTCCAGCTTCATTTTTAGTTGCAAACAGAGCTAACTGGCCAAGCATGAAGAGGAATTTAATTGAGTTTAATAAATTCCAGCGTAAGAACAAAAATAATGATAAACAAACAGAAGACAAAAGTTACACGAATATGGAAACAAATATAACAATTTAGTGTATGTGGTGGCGCGAATTCCTTTCAGTTTGGTGCAGTTACAGACTACTGCAAGAACCTTAAGGAAGTCACAAAATTTCAACAGCATATTCATAATGCTTGCTCAACATTACCTTTAGACAACTAAAAACCATTCCAGCTGGGGCAATTTTAAACTTGCAAAGTTCTCCAATAAATCTAATATTCCTGATTTTGGTTTCAATATTCATTTGATCCTGCGTTGCAATAAAACGTATAAGAATTATGTTAAAGAATAATGCATCAGGTTGCTATATTGATCATGCTGACCTTCTTATTTGTCAAAAAGTTGAATTCTTCCTCCAACAACTGTAAAAGGATGGAAGAGACATCCTTCATGCAAGTAGAAAGTGTAGCAACCATGCGTGAGTAGTACGGTAAGAGCTCCAGAGATGTCCGTGGGACATTAAACAACGACCTCACAAGTTTTTTCCTGCTGGATTTTGAATTTAAATAGCAAAACTCAACCTGAAACGACAGTGACAGACCAAGAGATATCATTCTCACATAAATGAGCTGCAAAAGTAAGAAAATCCTCCATGAGGTATGAGAGAGTGAGTGAAGATTACAGTCAACTGATCAATCAGGTCACGGCTCACACAACTTGGAAGCTTATGTAGCAAAGCTTCAAGATTTGTTCCATCAAGACCTTTAACTTTGTCCTTATCATTCTCTCCTCGTTTTTCAGCATCCTTCTCTTTTCCCTTCTCTTTTTCGAGTTCTTTGCCCTTCTCTGTGTCTTTATCTTGTTTATCTTTTTCCTTGTAGTCTTTATCATCTGTTAAAGCTTCAGGTCCAGAAGAAGCCTCTGGGCTTTCCGCTGTAGATATCTGATCCTTTTCTGATTCAGGAGCCAAATCCTACAAAAAGTTCATCTGTTATAGATGGAATTACCAGTACCAAAAGATCAGAAAGAAATGAGAATACAAATAGCTGCATCCACATGTACCGTAAGAAGCATTTTATAATCAAAGCTACAACCAAAATTGACAGAAAATGTTCCAGGGACTGCAACATATAACAATTTTATCCTTGGAGAGCCAAGACCCCTATATAGGGTCAAAAGGTTATAAGGTGTAGTAGCTCGTGGAGGGTGGTGAGGGGATGCGGTGGGGTGGGACACCATGTTTAATGTTTGTTAAAGTAACCTCATAAGATTCTTCTGGCATCTGGCAGAGGAAGTTACCAAAATTAACTTGAAAAGTCGACGAAGAATTCGCTTTTTGGAGTTAAAAATAAAGGTAAATTTCTTACAGATGATGATTCCTGAGCCTTTGGAGATTGCTCGTGCAACTTTGGTTCTGCCTCTCCAAGCAAGACAGCTGGAACAAATGCTCTGGAGGGAAAACAACAACCAATGTTAGCCCTCCTAAATTCATTAGAAGACTAGATCTTACCTTAGAAGTATCTACCTAAGATCAGGCAGGCATTCGTAGAAAGCTTTAGTATCTTCATCATCCCAAAGGGGTTCAAGAGCAGAGGAATCTTTACTGGAAACAGGCAACAAAACTTCCTCCCCAGATGTGACTCTGGTTGTATGACCGTCCTCTGGCATCACAGGAGGTTGCACATCAAGTGCTTCAGCTAAGCTACATAAAAATATGAAACAAATTTAAGTCAAGGTATCCATGGTGAGGTGGTAGAAAACTAGAAAAACAACTGGAAAACATGCCTCAAAAAAATGAAGTACAAAATCAAATGCACAAAAATGAGAATCACTACAGATGCTGCATAATTACCTCAATGAACAAATCTAGGACAAGTAACTTACGATGAGATGCCACGACTAAGATGGTCATACGATTTACGGAGCCTTTCATAAGATGAGGCATGTTCCTCGCTCAGTTCACCTTTAGCATTCAAAATCTTCGCATTCTCATGCTCCATTTGACGAAGCAACTACCATTCAGAAATTGGAAGGATGAAGCAATTACATTTCATTACGAAATAGCTCAACCAGATATTTAATTCTAGGTTCAGCACCAAAAGGTGTAAAAGTTCGTACAGCATGTTCTGACAAGAGAAGTTCCACAGAAGCATCATAGTAAGTTTGAAAAGCCTTCCTAAAGAATTTCTCTGATCAGCTGTAACATTAAGTCCTTGCAAAACTGTAGAAAAAGATGGTTCCATCACTATAAATTAGTAAGTCAAATACAAATGTTTAAACTTATATGCACCAACTTGCAAAATAAGAACACACAATCATCCAATTTTGCCTCCGGTATGGGTGAGCACTATTTATCCTTTTGCAAACAATAGTGAATCATCCTCATCAACTATCATATTTCAGCCTTGAAACTTATGTAAAAAAAGTTGACCAATGTTTTCTGAGGTGATACATACATAAACATTCATTTTGAATCCTCGATGCACAGGAGTAGATTCAAATGCACAATACTAAGAGCATTCACTACATTCACAAGTAAATGGTAATGAGAACTTCAATCCCTTGATAAAGCAAGCGAAGGAAACAAGAAATTTGATGATAAGCCACAACATCCCATGTGCTTCTCAGAAAAAAAGGGTTACAAAAATATTAACCCGGACCACTGTAACACCATCTGTCACAAGAATTAAGATTCTGGACAACCTCTATAGTTGAATTACAATCACAGCAAAAACTGCCGAGTGTAAGAAGGCATATATGCAACGAAAGCCTACACAACATTACATTTCACTCACACAATTAAATGGATAGGGGATTATGAATACTAATCCAGGTGGAGCCAAGGCATCATTTGAAAAGGACAACTAGCCAGAGACATCAGCAAAACAAAACACATTTTAAATAATGATTCAATTCATAAATCTGAAAACATCTTTTAGGTGTTGTACCTCTTCCAGAATATCAAATCCAGTTAGCGGAAGTCCAAGTAGAAATCTTCCCTGGCGTGCAAAACTACCAAGAAGAGACAAATTTGTCTGGATTGCATCACGATCCTTCAAATGCTCAGTGCTAGTGAGATCCTTAATGATATTAACGAAAACGCTACAATCTTCTACAATTCCAACAAAGTAGAGTTCCAATAGAAGTTTAAGAGTACTCCGCTTTTTCATGGACCTTGAATTTTTGT
The DNA here is from genome assembly GCA_001598015.1 of Dorcoceras hygrometricum. NCBI lineage: Eukaryota > Viridiplantae > Streptophyta > Magnoliopsida > Lamiales > Gesneriaceae > Dorcoceras > Dorcoceras hygrometricum. The sequence goes on from KQ995661.1 coordinate 213,592, forward strand.
CTGTATCCAAATCTTCGAAACTTTTTCCAGGTGAAAAAACTTTAGTGAGACCTTGAACTAGAGAAGGTGAAAAATCTTTGTACCTCTGATGAAGTATAGAACAGATCTGGAGCCATAAGAACATTTTGTCAAAAAAAAATTCTGCAATGTATCGTACCATTCAACTAAATGAACGCTAGAAAAGCATCTTTATGTGCATCAATGCTAGTAATCAACATATTATTTTACCACAGTGCACTTAAGTTAAGATTACAATGCTGTTCTGATCAATCTGATGAACATTCATATATATCTATGCACAAAATGTCGCATACAATTTTCAATCCAAATGCAACCTGATATTACAAAGGCTTCTCATGCTACGCTACAAGTACAAGTTAAAATATTCTTTATGTAGCTAAATTGAGTTCTTTTGCATAGCATTCAGAAGAGTAAAATGTACCAGGATATCATCTCGCGTAAAGCTCTTTCATCCATCCAAATAAAAACACGCCTAAAATTATTTACTATGAACGTCAGGTTATGATAAAATGTGCTTATTAATTGTTTTTAGTTTCAAGAAAACTTTAAAACTAATATACAACAATAGAAAATAAAATAGCATTAAATTTTTTAAGACGAATAAAAAGATATATGTAAACAAATGATCATACAGAGAGTAGTAACATGTATTTTTGGGAAAGAATAAAAATTAGAGGATAATATTGGTTTCATTTTGGAAGTTGGAAAGCAGACCATGGAACCAAACCACAAGCTTCAGAAGAAACCATGCAAAAACTAAAAGGTTCCATGAGTCAAAGCCTTTCCATTGTGCCTCTTACTTGTGCAAGAACAGAAGGATGAACATCCAAAAACAGTAGATAATACACTTTTCCAAATTAAAAGGATAAGACGTGTTATCTAGGTAATCACTCTCTCTTATTAAATTAGATAATCATCTCCACCAATGGCTTTTCAGAGACTAGCAGTCAAATAAATATTCCAAACAAAAGGCATCAGAAAAAGAGAAGACACTAAACAAAACAATGAAAACGAGAAGACACTAAATTAGACAGACATTTGATAGAATAATGATTATCTAATTCATATCAACCAGAAAATTGATTAATGAATAAATTACATAAGTTTCACATTCTATAAGATTGTACAAGAAGCTAACATTTCCGCAAAACTATGAATCGGACAGTTCTCCTAGTGCACCTAACATGAAGACCTTGTAGTAGATCACATTAAATCATCTTGAACAGTGACAGATAAACTAGAACCATAAACTATGATGAAATAACTATGCTCTCTAGCAAGGTATTTGACATACATACTTTCCATATGGACACAAGCTTTGTGTGATTGTTCAGTTTATAAGATGAAAATACAAAAACGGAAGTAAAATAAACAGACCAAAATCACCAGACACCAGTTACCTGTACAGCAGGTTGTATGTCTGCAGCCTTAAGCTTTGCTTCACAAATAGCAGTTACTGCTTCACTGACAAATTTGCTCAAATTAACACCACGTAACTCATCTATTAAACCTTCTCGCTGCTCTTCATTGATCTGCTTCAATTTTTTAATAACAGCTGTGTTGCGTTTGATGCTGGAATCCAATGTCCTGAGAAAACCTGAGTCTGTAAGAACAAATATAGCCAAATTAAAGCTTCTATCAAGAGACATCACATCTTCAAATCAACATATATCAGCATTGACGTTCTACAAGTATTGCCCAAGTTGTATGAAATATGAAAGCATGATGATTTATCCTAGTCAAAACCCACTTATAGTAAGGATGGAAGTAAACAAAAGCTTTCATTAGACCATCATCATAGAAGTATGGATCGACATAACAAAATGACACAATAAAACCAATGCTTTACAACACAAGGGGTGCAACTCATATATTTCTGTGATAACAGAGAAATTTCATAACTTTCTTCAATCTCAATTTTCATTGTGTAGAAAAGTAAAGAAAATTCTCCTCTTCTTGCTCTCAGTCATTAAAAGTTGAAATCTAGTCACCCAGAGTGTAAAATTTATCCGAAAGCAAAAAAAATTTAGTAACAAACAATTTATTATTTTGAAAAGAATAAAATCTTGGAATACTAAATCATAAGCTAAGAAGATATGAAATGAGCAACCCACCCTGAAGAAAACTATTCCCAATTCTCCTCTTGCTGTATCGAAATCAACAAGTGAACAAACTTAAATATCCCAAATGGTGGAAATACAATTTAATTTAAACATTATATATTAACAGGGTTATAGAAATTGATAAAACTAATTGCTGAAGTTGACCAATTGCTTACTTGTTCATGTGAGAGAATAGATTTTCACATAATAACTCGTTCTTACTATTTCAAGTTACCACATTATCAATAATGACAGTTATCTCCATCAGCGTTAAACACAAATTTTCAGTCCTACATCACATGCATTGCATATGCAAAACGAAAATAATAGTTGAATCAGTTTTAATATCATATGCTTATAAAGACTAGTCTATTCCACTTCAACACTTTTAAGCAACCAGAGGATGGTAACACAAGCACCAGCATCAGTCCAGTTTACGGACTAGATGTCTGATTCTAAGAGCTTTGATTACATTACCAGGGACATATACTCCAAGGCAGGTTCGAAAACATGAATTTTGACAACATAAATATTTCTTCTAGTTTGTGCAAGAATCTGCGGTCATTTTATTTAATTAATAGTGTTCTATGCCACAGAAGGTTTCGGCAAGGTTGTTAGAAAAAAATACACTCTCTTTAGCAAATAGAATGACATAGCATATGAAATGCCTAAACAGCCATCTAAGCAAAGATCATAAGTTAAAGCTACAAGTATTGAAGTTATAAAATTCAACAAAGTGAACTAGCCTGTCCTAAAGAAAATACCGACCAGGTCTGTCAGGTTTCAAATTACTCTGTCGAAGAGCCAGTTTTTCTTCAATGGACTTCTTTAATTCCTCTAGACGAGCATTAGCTTCCTGAATCATATTTTATGTACGGAACAATTGTTGTCATAGCAAATAAACCAAAATCATGCAAATTGCAGAACAAGAAAAACTACAAAACAAAGCAAAATTTGAAACTTCGAAATTTTTTTCACTAAACACGTTAAAATATCAGTTTTATTGCACTTGATCAATAAAAATAGTTATTTTCAAATGGTTCGAATATATAGAATCAGAATCAATGCCAAGAATAGGTTCATTGGCAACCAATAAAAGAAGGGCCCCTCAAAGTATCCACATACTGTTACTCAAGTTCATACAGAAAAAGGAATGATAATTTAAAGTCTATTATTGTATGGGTAAAAAGATGTAATTGACCTACTCATTGTGTTTCCCTCTCGATCTTGCTTCTTCTAATGTTCCCAACCAATATAAACTAACAGGAAAAAAAATCAAAAACCCAAATACAAAAATATATATATACGTAAAAATAAGCTTACTTTCAGACTGCTCTCCTTTTTATTCAAGAAAATAACAGGTTGTAATATCACATATAGCCCAGGTATCAGTAAAACAAAACTTGCGTCAACCGTGTAAATAAAAAATGTAAGATGAACGGCTAGTATATCGTTCATTGGCCTTCAACTTAAAGCTGGGGGCAACACTTAGCAGAAGTAGGGCAAAGTTATCAACTTAAAATACACTCGAAATCCAAAGGGGTAATGGCAAAAGCAATTTACGAAGATCGTTTTCATAAGGAACCCAGGACAAAAAAAAAATTGACCTCATCATCGTGTCTTGCCTCGTCATGTTTCTCATGATGTTCGCCGCTAATTTCTTCGGCATTTTCCATTTTCGCGACAGATGGAGACCCAATTCAGGCCTAGGGCAAAGCCAGTACACCGTAGGACGATCGAAAGGGAGGCAAGAATGGACCAGGAGCGGAGGTTTAGAAAAGTTGTGGAAATAAGAGGGGGTACATTATGAATTTAGTCTAATGCGGGGCATATTAGAATATTAGATCTTCAAACTTTGCAGCGAATTAAATTACTATTATGTCACTCAAACTAGGTTTAATTACAATAAGATCCCAAAAACTACATAACCTATCAATTTCGTTCTTTACCTTTTTCGAGTGAATACAAATTTTAAATTTCAAGGAATTCCTACAAGAAAAAGATAACAACTTATTTCATCTATAATTAACGAGTTAGATATATTCTTTTTAAGGTCGTAGTTTTATATGCAGTGTTCTTTTAGCTTATGATTAATTATTAAATATTTAAACAATAATAAAGAAATCATCAACAACTATGAAAAATTACTACATTAATTGATATATAACTGAATGTGTGAATGGAGTTCACCGCTACAATAATAAATGTCTACCGTCTAATAAAATACGAGAATATAACATTTTCTACCACTGATCTTTTTCTCAGTTAATTTTTAAATTTTAGTTTTCTGCAATTTTTTGGTTTTCCAATCCAATTTCTTAGGAGTGCTTGTGTGGCACCAAAAAATTGCAGAGGTTGCATTAAAAAATTTTAGCCTTTTTCAAAGTCAAATTGATAATTGTAATAATCCAAAAATAAGTTAATCTACCGAAAAAATTATTCTTTATCAAGATGTTTTCGGGTACATATATCAAGCCAATAGTCGATTATACAACAAAATAATCCAACTTATTTGAACTTTGGAACTCTAGCTAGTTCTCTTCGGTGTGTGCGTAATGTGCATACTTCATATTTATGTCAAATTCAATTATGTACTTTCATGTAAACTTGGCTTCCCTAGCCAAAAAGAGCTTCTGATCATCACTGATCATGCCCGCATCAGTAATTTTTCCTTCATTCTCTGATAGGATACAGGTAGCGCCCATGAAACCAAGCTGAGTTGCTGCTGTTTCGACGAGTTCTTGAATGGTTTTGGGGACCCATAAAACGACTCCAAAGCTTCTTCCATCCCTGTGATCCGACGGGGTTCCTGCGAATACTGTGCATTTTCTTCTTGGAATTTTATCTGTCATAGAGATGCAGGCTATATATATGAATGTCTATATACCATTGGAGTTTGAACTAGATTTAGCCTCTCTATAAGTATACATACACGTGTGCGTGTGAGTTTTGTAATGCTTCTAGGCTCTATGCCAAAGCAAAAATATGTACCTTGACTTGGTTCACAGAAGGAAGAAGTTTCTAACGTTTGAGAAACCATGGCATCTTCCAGTAGTTTAAGCACAATCCTACTTCCGCTAACGCGAGCTTCATCTATCGGTGTTTTTCCCCATCTGAGAAAACCATACGATATATATGTGCTAATGTAGAACAAGGCAGAGAATAAGAGAATAAGAGGATAATTCATATTTTTCTTGCTTTAGCAGTTCTTAGGACCAACAGTTGTGAACAAAGAGAAGTGATACATGTCTCAAAATTTTAAAAGAACTGTAATAATTTCAAGGGTCATGTTTGCTGTAGAATGGTTGGAGAAGACCCGTTCGAAGACGAGTTCACTACCTGTCTATTGCAAAAACACTGGCCCCAGATTCCAGAAGCAAAAGAGACTCTGAGTACAACCCCTCCGATGCAGCTAGGTGCAAAGGTGTTCGAAGATCGTAATTCCTGGAATTCGGGTTAACTCCATTCTCCAAAAGCCCTCTAAGGAAATCTGTGTGCTTACTAGCTACCACCTCACAAAGGCAGTTACCAGCATTACCGACAGATACAAATGCGCCTGCTTTCACCAGTAGACTAGCAACTTGATCATGGCCATTCTTGATCGCTTCGTATAATGGTGTCTTTCCAAGATGATCTGGAGTGGAACACACTAGGCAGTCAGTCACAAAAAAAATTCATCATTTGTTTCCTTCAAAAACACACACACATGCAGATATTTTTCGACATGATATTCAAGTCATCTTTGGTCTTATTTGTATGGTATATGGACATTTGGGACTTCAGATAATACGTATTGTTAGCACATAGGTGATGCTTAACAGCATGTTCACATGCAGTAAAAGAATAAGAATCCTTTTATAGTCAGTCACATAATAACCAGAATTCGAAAATTCTTGCGGAGTACAAAAATGGACAAGAAAAACCACGTAAACACCATTAAAAAAATTGAACAGAAAAGACTGTTTCAAATGCTATAGTCCATGACTTGTGAATGGACGATTGCTAGAGAATACAAAATTTTTTTACCTCTAACATTGACTTCCACTCCTTTCTGGATAAGAAAGTGAATGATATCTTTATATCCTTTGGATGAAGCAAGATGCTGAGACAGAATTTAAGTTGTCATATCACTGGACGTATAATGTTTGTTTCACAACATGTAACAAAAGTAATGCACCCTTCTCACATGCAATGAGTTTGAAATTTAATACCAGAGGCGATCGTCCATCGTAATCTGTCTTACAGGGATCTGCTCCTGCTTCAACTAACTGTATCAATCTGCGTAGATCTCCATCATTGGCTGCCCAATTCAGTCTTGTGGCCAACTCTGATTCATGTTTTCCGATTTGCAATTTGATATCAGACTCCAGTATCTTCTTTTGAATATTAGACTCTTTTCCCTGAAAAACGTTCATATTTTGCGGATGAAGTTACAGCCTTTTCGCACTTTAGTGGTAGTAAACCCCTTTAACTGTAGCTGTGAAATATTTGTGTTTCTATAAACTATGGGATACAGACTGGTCGTTGTTGCATGAATATTCAGGAGTTTTGATGTATAAAAACACAAAATGTTAATGAACTTACCTCAAGAAGATTGTTAGTGATAGTATGTCCATCTGAGAAGTGCATATCAATTGCATCCAGAAGCACCTTTTTTTCGATCCGTAGAAGCTTAGATAGTTCGACAGCTTGGATCGTATGAGGTTCAGGGATGTTACAGAGGACAGAAATTTCCCCAAATGCACAGTAAGAGTGTATGCTGGGCACATATTCTTCTGTATAACTATCTTCTGAGTTTCTTACTGCACACTGAATTTAGACCACCTAACTCAGTTCAAAAACACTGACCAAAACAAGGTGGGGCTCAATGACACATAATAACGACCCGGTGTTTGCTTCAAAATATTAAGTTTTGCTCCTTCCACAACATACCCAATCCTTTCATATAATATTCTCGAGTTGATAATGAATGTATTCGGGTAAATTATACCAGTTTACCATCGCAGAGGATGTAGAGTTGATCGCCGATGTTTCCCTCTTCAATAATTACTTCTCCCGGAAGGAAAAATTCTTCGTGTATCCTAATAGCCTTTTAATTAGCACAGTGAGTAAGCTTACTTCGCCAAGTTTATTAAGATTAGAAGCGGAACAAGAAATGACTAATAAATGTTTTTGTGCAAAGGTAAGACAACCCTACTACTAAATAGTGAGATATCACATTTTTATAAATATATAACAATATATATGGAAAATTTTCCATCTTACTATTTTCTTGATGAAGCCATAGGAACAACCTTTGAATAGAGGAACTTGCCTAACTTGTGGCTCATATATCTTTTCTGATATCTGCACCAAAGAAAAAAAGAAGAAGAAAAACACAGAAACAAGAGTGATGACCCGTTCATTTTGAGCCTAAAACGAGGCTTAATACCAACCTTGGCTCTTATCGCGAGAGGAAGATCCTGAAGAGCTGCAACCTCAGCATAACTGCTCTGGAACTGTAACAGTACATGACCTCTGATTGCCTTGTTCAAACTTTTTCCGAGCTTGTTTCTGTTCATATATTTGATGAGTTCTCCCATTTTATCCCTGAATCTCACTGTTTTGGAACCTTTGACAATCAGTGCCGTCATGTTACCCAGCAAATAAGCACCCAGAATCATGTCCAATGAAACGTAGAGCATCACAAATATCATTTCCCTAGTATTCACAGCATGGATGTCACCATAACCTGCAAGCAAGAAACATAAAATTTACACTCATAAACCACATAATTTGATTGTCAATATCGCCATACTTTTGAAGCTAATGAATCGAAAGGGAACTTACCAACAGTTGCCATGGTCACAACAGCGAAATACAAGGCAGTTACATAGCGAGTCCAAAGATCAATTTCTCTGAAGTGCGTGTAACTGTAGTCCCCCAACTTTAAACTACCAATCCAAGTGTACCCTTCCTCTGATGGAGGCAGAGTTGTGGCCAAGTAGTAAAATATGCAAGCTGCTGTGTGCGTGCAGTACAATTCCACCACAAAAAGCTTCACGATTCTTGTAAACATGTAGTTTATACGTATGTTTTTCTCCATGTTTCCGAAGAAATCTGTCACCCTCAGTGCTCGGCTTAGCCGGATCCAAAGCATGTATCTTACTATCTCCTTTCTTCCACATCCCTGAGCAAGTTAAGTTTTTGCAGTCGATTGTAATTTTTGTCCGCGAAAGACGACGAAACAATCACGAGAACGAGAAAGCTCACCTTGAATATGGCGTCCCAAGGAAAGCATCCCAATAAATCGATAAGAAATCTTGATTTCAAATACCTACACGTACGACAGCCAACATATATTCATATATATACACCTACAGATATTTTTCAAGAAAGTAAGATATTAAACATTTATCTGATACCTGATGGCGATCAAGTTGTGATTATAAACCATGCAGTAAGAATGAGGGTCTCTATAGGCAAGAAAGAAGCAAACGAAAATGTCTAAGAAGAAAGCGATCTGGCCGGCACCGTCGAGGAGGAACAGATTCTCCGGTAGACCTCGGAAGAAGGCGAACTCCAACGGAGTGAAAAAAGACGAGTACACAGCCCATATCAGGATGAATTGTTTCCATGCTACATACAACCTGCATGCATGTATTGTTCTTTAGTTTCGGCATTTTGATATTTTTTTGTTTAGAATTTTGAATGGACTCGGACTAAAAATGGATAGGGTAATGTGCCACAAATGTAGTCTAACACAATACCATTATATTACAATACTATCCAAATGTTTGTCCAAAATTTTATAGTTATTGTGTAAGTTTGCATATAAACCTTACAGACGCCTGATATTGTGGGTGCCTGTTATGGGCGCCTGTGTGCGCGCTTGGAGGCTATTTGATATGATGTTCGGCTGAGCATCTCCAAGCGCGCACACAGGCGCCCACAATGATTTCATAATAAACTTTGCTATTAACCTAATGTGAAGAATCAGTAAGATCGAATTATATAAATTAGGATGTCGATCAAAGTCTAAAAAATGCAGTTCGAATATAGTCCGTTAGGAAAAAAAAACGAATTACGTTTGATCGAATTATGATTTAACCAGGTGAGTGAAAACATAAAGGGTAATATACCTTAACAATTTATCTATACATAATAAATTTATTATGAATTATTCTAGAAAAGAAACTTATGTAGCTATTTCGTTATAAAACTTAATTCCTAGTTCATAGATTATTTTGTATTGTACTTTTATTCAGCTTTTTTATTTAAAATGATGAAAACCAATATAAAAAAAAAATCGATTAACCCGAAACCATCCTGATTTCAAATTATTTTCTTTTTTCAACCAGATGAATAATGTAGCTCGTTAGTGGTAAACCAAGCAAACAAATTAACGTTGATTTAAAACTCGATCAATCCAGAATATTAACACTGTGCATATATTAAAGCAGTAACCTTGTATATATTTCCTGAAAAAAGAAGAAACGTTGCAATATTCTTGATTGTAATTTCTGAATCTCTAGTGTCTCAGGTGGAACCATATCTTATATATTAATGACAGTATTATAAGCATATATCCATTCCATATATACTTAACATATATGACCAACAACACATGTGAATTACACAATCTCTAATAATTTCCAGTAATCAACGTATTTAGTAGCTTTTTCAACACCATAAAAAAATCCACGATTTCTTGTTCTGATATGAACCATATGATCCATAACAAAAGCTGTTTGTTGTTGTCTCGTATATATAACCAATTCCAAACATTATTTGTTTGACTACTTCTGAGAAAAGTTCCCAAGAAACGATAAAACAAACCCGATTAATATTATAATTAAACATACCAATTTTCAGGATGGATAATATATCCAGGGGAAGTATGATTCCCTCTACCCCCACTGGCGAGGGAGACATCGGTACTTGAGGCATTGCTGTTGCTGTTGTCGATGAAATCTTGGCCGGAGAAGCAACTGTTGCGCAAGAAACTGAAGGGATTTTTCCTGCCAGACTGTTTGGATTCCTTGATGTATTCGACTGACTCATCCTCCTCCCTTGCTTTCGATCTGCTCTTCTGCATGTTCTACTTCAGTTTATCAGCCAATGGAATTTGTTGTTTTGTGTATGATAACTTTGGAGTGGTCCTCTTGCTTATATGTATGTGGTGGGATTTATGCGATCAATATATTTATTTATCATCATCGTCTACGTACATATAATAAATCTATAAAGATATGCTTAATATTTGTTTTTATGAGCATGCACAGTAAACACCATATTTCGGAATACACACACACATGTCTGTGTGTGTTTTTGTATATTTACGTTACTACTACCAAGATATACATTTAATACAGTTCATTTTATTTATCAAGTGGATCAAAATTCTGCGTGGGTTGTACTACCATTTAAATAATTTTATACATGATAACTGGATATTACTGTGAATTAATTCACATAATATAAAAACAAGGCCACACAACACAGTATCCAAAGATAATATAAAAAATCTAAAAAGCAGACATTCAAAACGTGAGGAGAGTAATTTTTGTCTCGTGATGCTCATTTCTCATTGGGAATTGGGACCAGTAATCGCATGGAAAACCTATTTCAGACAAATATTTATAATATTAATTAGATCTTACAACATGTCCAACATCGCAATATCGATAGAGCTGCTTGTTAACAGTTTAAGTGTGGTTTTTGACTATTCCTAATCAGGTTTGCTTATCGTTCCAATCAAAATTTGTATTTGATTTTAGAGAAAAGTGAATGATAAAAATTAGGATGTGACCCATGGAGTTTATTAAAATAATTATTCAGCACACCGTTTTATTAGAAAGACATATTAATTCCAATCTGGTTTGTAAGAGACCGAGATAATCTCCTAAAAAATGATCTTTTATTGATTTTGCTGGCTACTCATTGGACTGGTTCCATGACGAAGGAATTCATGAAAGGTGTTGGTGGCTGGAGAGTGGAGAATCATATTCACTATCATCCCACTTGTCAATTTTCTTTACCTCAAAAGGTTAACATGTGTTGGACCTTAATTGGTGGGTTTACTAGTCATTTGCCTTTTTTTAATTCAAAGTTTTAGATGAACTAAAAAATAGAGTTTGGAAATTTTTCTTGAATAATATAAATTTAAGCTCCTGACATGGTTCACCAGCTCCGTTAGTAAGCATTGGTTGGCCCCTGTGATGGAATGGGAAAAAAAAATCTATAATATAGAGGGATAAATCATAAAACATATGGATTCTAATACTTCGCGGGACTTGAGAAAAAAATATCAACCGAGACAAGGATATATCGGTTAATACTTAATTCTTCTTACCAAACACGAAATCTGGTTATGGCTAATTAATGAACATATTCATTACCTTGTCTGCAATATAATTATAAATATCCTTGTGGCACAACTCATCCCATCTTACAGAAAAGTTCTTTCATAGACTATGGAAATTCAGGAAGTTCATGTTACACCTCAATATGTTTAAAAATCTTTGATGTCACAAGACTATCCTGGGGTAACGTGGACTCGCATTCTCAACTAAGTTTCGCTGCAACGATTCCCAGGGGCAGAATTCGATGCTAAAAGAACATGGCATGAATTTCAGTGTCTATAATTTGCGAGAATATGCTTTTTCCAGATTCAATATCAACCCATACCAAAGAAACTTTTGGTTTGAGAGCATAATGCTGCCAGAAAGTACAGCAAGACATGATCAAGTAATAAGAACAGAACACAAGATTTTATTCTATATTTTGTCATCATAGCATTCAAGGTCACAATGTCTAGCACAATTCGAAAACAAAAATGGAAGTCATCCTCCACAATTAACATTCTTATATCATACAAAGAAATAGAAGTTAAAGATGGACAAGAATGGAGAAACAATAATGAGAATACAATCTGCGAATCTTAGACAGGAAGATAGAGGCGAATAAATACTTCATGGTACAGATGCCGAGCCTGTATCCTTTATTTCAAAGGCCAAAATATTACTCAAAAGATATTTGCATGAAAGAAATGTGGCAACGCCTCAGCTTAAATAAGATTTATGGTAAAGGAGACGTAAGGATGTGCATCTGAATCGCCGCCAAAACCAGAAAGCCCTCCATCGTCATCAGTTTTCCAGTATGTGCTGCAAATTACACAAATCACAAATTATAACAGAAAAAAAGCTCTCTAACCAAGAAAATATCTCTTGTGAAAGGCCGTTCGAGGTCAGAGACCATAACTAAATAGAATGAGACACAATAAAAATTGTTTGACAAGGAAAACGCCACAAATTAAAGATTATATTATATAATCAACTTTGATATGATTGAGATTATCGTGTACATTATGCGTGATTTTCATTTTGATTTAGATACAGGAAGCATTTCCTACCATTTCTATCCAATATTTTAGCTTATGAAGGGACAATAGTTGATTAAAATTTAAAGAAGAGCTTAATACATCATTGGCCCTTTTAATATAGTGTCATGAACATAGATCTTTACATACGAAACACATAAATTCTCTCATTGAGTAAATTCTACGTATGTATACTGTCTCGTCACTGTACGTTTAATATTTGAAATTCAACAAACCGATTATGCCAGGGGGAACAAGAAAATACTAAAAAATATGTCAATGTTTAACAAGTGCAGAACTTGAATCTGTCCCTTCAAATAATTCTCCAAGAGTAACCAAAAGTAAATCACCCGCTGATAATTACGTTTAGTACTTGCCAAAACTGATCAATTAAAGATACAAAACCGTGACGAGCTAACATTCTGTTCAATGAACGTTCTCTAGGTTTAATGCATTGTCTGAATCAATCAGTCACAAGGTTCTAAAACTTTGTTTTTTAAAAAACCTGCAAAAGGCTTGTGAAAACTATGAAAAACTTTCAGGGCATTTATGTACCTATTTGAACTGTTGCAAAGCGCCTCAAGAATGGATCGAACTTTCTTCTCACTTTTCAATGACGGTGACAACACAACGGACTGACATAAAAAGACCGAAACAATCTCTCAACAACAATGTCATGAATATCCAAGAAGGAAAAAGGTACATCCAATCACATTAAGGTCGCAGGTATATGAAGTTCATTACCAGAAATGATGGAGGCAGACCATATCGCAGAATACTCTCGCTAAATACTCGTACAGCACAAAAGTGCATCCATGAGCTAAAAACCTGCACGAAAAATAAAGTTAAAAAATTTTGAACAAATCCAAAAATCCAAGTACCAGTAGGCATGATCAATTTAGGTAGACAAGTATTGTGCTGGTGGTTTAACAACACTAGTTTAAGTAACCGCACTAAAATTCAAGAAGATGTGTTATTATACTGATCTTATATTTAACAATATCAACCCAATCACATTTGAAATTTAAAAACACAGTTAAAACAATCAAATTGTGTGCATGAGTGTCTAAATTTAAGAAGCTAATAAATCCATCCAAAAAATAGTATGATTCTATTATTGTCAAAACTTTAAATCACAATTCAGTATACACAAAATTGTTATTTATCTTCATAACACTATTCAGAATACACAAATATTATTTAATAACACATTCCAAAGAAGTGTTCTTGTCTAGGAATCGAATATAAAACCTGTGGAACCGATGCTCTAAATATGACGAAACAAAGTACATGAAATCAGAGATTTAAAAAATAACCTTACAAGTTTGTAACCTAAAATTCAGAAATAAGAAACCAAATCTGTTCAAATTATGTCGAGGAAAAAAAACCGTAGGAGGGAGTAGGAGATGATACCTCTCCATAGCAGGTATAGCACCACTGTAAAAGAGAGCTTTTCAATGTTTCCTGATCTTGCATCAGCTTTTCAAGTTCCTGCTTTCGAGTTTCTTGAGTCTCTGAATTGTATTCAAAATCCCTAATCTGATGTACAAGAATGGAATTTATTATTTAGATAAATCCTCAAGAAGCAACTAGTTGATAACATAAAACATAGAGCGATGTGGCAGAATACTGAAACGTACTTGGAAATTTCTTTCTCGTGCCTTAGTTCTAAAATTGTCAGCATCACGACTGAATAATGTTACAGTATATAGCACATATTCACTGTCCTCGTGTAGCTTCTTGGATGATCTGGGGACCTAAAGAAATAGGATGATCAAACAATCAACGAAACATAATTTATTGAAGTACGCTTCCATGCCACATGAGACAGATCTCTCGCAACTAGTTCCTTTGCTGATGAAATGCCTTAGTCAGTAAGCCGACTTACGACTGAAAATGGTTCAACTAGGGACAACTATAACAGATCAATACTACGAGCTACAGGTTAAGTAAGATAGTAAGTTTATAGTCTTGAGTATGAGCACGCAAATTTTCTTGGCATGCGTCAATCTAAATATATATTATGCAAATCAGGGCTGATATATACACTGAGTATCCCACAAGAACAACTGAGAGTAAAAGAACAACCGAGAGTAGGGCATTGTCGCATAACAAGTACATAGGTTACTCACAACATATGTCGTCAGTGTCTCATAGCTTGATAACCAATCCTTCTGAGAATACTTGGGAACAATTGCAAGGAGAGTTGATAAGTGTTCTGTAGCAATAATATCCTGCGGCTTCACCAAATTGGAAAGGTCACGAACAGCTAAGCTGTAATATTTATTACATGTATCAGTTCAACTTCATGCATTTATTTCCTTGATCTCCAAAAGTCAACAAAATCAAAAGCCTAGATTAATTTTAGATCAAACAATCACCTTCCAGCCTGTTTTCTGTTGTTGGCGTTAAGTTGGCTCCGCACATTGTTGTATTCAGCAACACGAACCTGAAACATAAAACCCACACAGTTATAACAGATACTGAAGGCTTTGAAAGGAAGAAACTTAGGGATGCAAGTCTATCATTACGAACTATTTGTCATTCTTAAGCTTCGAAAATAAACAAACAAGAGAACTAAACCCTACAAAGTTATTGAAAAGATATAGCAGTACAAATAATCGGTCTCAAACAATAACTACAGCAGAAACGTTCAGTATCTTGTACATATAACCTTTTGGGATAGGTAAACATAAACAATGGATGGCTGAACGGAGAATTAAAGATCTGAGGAAGCCACAGAAAGCCTTGGCTTCAAGGATCGCTGAATGGGTTAGTAATTGACAATTGATAATCGAGCCAACATAATAGACAGCCTGAAGACTTCAGCTGAAATGGACTAGCACTTCAAAAGGTAGAGTTTTTAGTTTTAAATTAGTAAAGCCACGGTATCTTGATTCTTGACTTGAGGTATCGGTATCCATAAAAGCAAAACAAATAATTTGTTTTGTCAATAAACAGTTCAGGAAAGTAGATAATACCTTGAGATCATCCTCAATTTTGGCAATTTGCACATGAATTCCATCCACGATGTCCCTAAGCGGAGACATTGTCGGATATTTTGCCTCGTCCCAAACGAATCTACAAAAAAGCCCAATTTCACCACGTCCTTTAATCACATGTTTAGAATAAATTCACTAAAAAAAATCCATATACGACACGTTGCCTGGTAAGATAAGAGTCGACAGGAACGCCATCCACAGTAAGTGAGCTACTGACAACTCCGGATACCCTTTCCAAGTCCTCGATCTGACGTCGAATTTTATGCGATACTCCTTCAATAAAGTTGTTCGACTGCAATCAAGAATGAACGAAAAATCTAAATGTAATTAAAAATAAAAAATAATAGGAAACAATATTCATAGGAACAAATATTCTATTCCTTACAAGAATTACATCACATTTTTTTGTCAAAAAACTCACCTTCAACAAGTCGTCGCTGAGTGCCAATAGCGAATCTAGGGTTCCAATTCGCAGATTCGGAATGCTGAACTGTCCCGCGAGCCGCACCAGAAACAGAGAGAGAGAGAGAAGAAAAGAAAAGAAAAGAAAAGAAACTTCACGATCAGAATCATTGATCAGATAGCATGAACAGCACTTGCCAAAAGCTAATCGGCCAACAAACACAGAACATATACGTGATTAAGCATATGAAATTAAAATTACCCTGTACAGAGGGGTGTCAAAGGCTTGCTTGGAGATGGATTCTTGGAGGCGACTCCATAGAGAGGAAGCTGATGAGCTCTGCCCAACAGGAAGAGAAACCGCCCAGTATCGAGTTGCCATTAACGTGGATTCCCCAATCGATCAATGGGCAGATAGATGAAATGATTGAAGGAAAAATTGAAACTTCGTGATAAAAGCAAAAAAACGAAAAACAGAAACTGAAGCTTTAGATTTAAGATGCGTAGCAGGTGTTTTTAATTTGTTTTGTTTCCTATTTTTGCTTTTATTTTCACTACTATCCCTTTTGGGAATAATTTTATCTCACTTTCTGATTTTATTTTATCGTACGGGAACACAATAAGACAGATCCGATATAATGTATAACTAACGTCCCCATCTATTTTCCTGATTGCTACGTGGCACCATGTGATTGGTCGAATTTATAAAAAACTTAACAAAAATATTGAACTTAAAATATTGGTTCAATCACATGACGACACGTGTGAATCGGGGAAGGAGGCGGGGAAGTTGGTTATGCAGGATATCAGATCCGCACGATAGGATATGAATTCTCGATTATAATTTTATTTATGTTAAATCTCAAACTAAGAATTTCTACCCTCGAGATACTCATTACTTAACTAAAAAGTCATTTCTCACGTATTTATAGTTTATAATATTGATTTGATATATATTATTTAACTAATTGTTATTTCTGTAATTACTATTACTATTTATGTATATCGTAATTCACAATTTTAACACACAAATTTGAAACAATCTATAGAGGTCTTTCAATAATGATAATAACACAAGTCAGACTTTTTTTAGTCATCATAAATGTCTTAACAATTATTTAGAAGTAAGTTTAAGATTTGTCATTTTAATACCATACAAAATTTAATTGTTATATTTAAATATTAGTTGTCAATGAAGGACATACAAAATGATTTTTTTAAATTAAAAAAATATAAATGACACAAAAAGAAAATATTTTATAGGAAAAAGTGGAATTATAAATCCACTTTTATATAATTACGCATATTAGATTGCTCATTTGCTCTAGTTGGACAGAAGAAAATGTATATCCAATTGCGAAATGAATGGGTCCAGGCTTGCTTGGAGGCTTGGAGCCATGTTGGATGAAGTTTGGTGGAACGGAGGCCAATTGGGCCTTGTAAGTTTGGCCCATGTCCACATGAAAAGTAGGCTTATTTTACTTGCTTGCCAGGACTTTTAGGTTCTTCTAAACATTCAAATTTTAACCTTGTGCTTAATTTCAAGTCTTCCTGACATCTTTAAATTTAAATATAGTTCCTTTTTTATTTCCTATATTCGCGTAATCTTACTTTCATATCATAGATATACAAGATTGAATGTTTAACTTTATACAAAAACCTGTAACGGTTGAATAAAAACAATGATTAAAATGTGCTTCACAAAGAAGTCAGTCGATTTTTTTTAATTATTTTTATACGCTAATTTGGCCTCCGAAAGCTCTTCTTGTTGAACTCGCATTCAAGAGCTTCGTAACGAATAAATAATTGTATTATCTTGTCGGGAAAGCAGACAAGACAGAAGGTGCTAAATGAATCTCTCACAAATATAATGCGCTTCGAAAATCCAGATACGAAATGGGGCAGCCTGGAAAAGTAGCAAGTACACCTCTGTATAAATAAAGGAAGAAGGAGAACATGATTGGAATACATAGACAATGTGAAAAAAGGGAAGAGAACCACCGCTATGAGTATGATTGACCTCAATTTTCAATCCTTTTTTTTTTCCCATGCTTTTCTATTAAAGTTAGAAAGTTTGGTTTACCTGGAGATGCAATAAATGCATACATTTTGTTGGGCAATTATTATTGAATTATTGTAATTGAGAAATTTATTATTTATGTACGTCGGAGGTAATTTTGACTGGCAGATAAAAAAAGTGTAAAATTGCAATTGGGCCCCAAGAATCATTAATAATTTGATGAGCTGCCGTCCTATTTCACCTTTCATATCCTGACTCTGATTTCCTTCTGCTCCTGCCCAATAATTCGATTGCACATTTTTCTTTTTTTTTAGTACTGTTTACTGGTTGTTTTTTCTTCTTTATATTATATAGTTTTCATTTTTCTTATATAAACATATTTTTATGGGTCATTTATCACACATTAAGGTTTCTCCTAAAATATCCCATTTTACCCTCTATTTTATTGTTTATATTATTGGATCATGTACTTGTATGTATAGGAAATAATTGACTCGTATTTTACAGTAAAAGATGATGCATGAATGAATAATCAAAGCTTTAATTAGCTAAAATTCCAGTTTGAAGTCCACGCTCTTTATAGTTTTATTCGCGTCATCCATTTACTTTTTCACATATTTATTGCATATTCGCCTTTCGTCGTGAATCTTTTTCTCGCACAGTACCTCGTCCCCTCCGCCCCCGCCACCCTCCACCCTCCACAGCCATGAAAGAGTCGCCGCAGGAAGAGCCCGTTGCTCCCATATTCACAGATACTGAGGCTCTCCTGCGTTCTCTCCTCCTTTCCGTCTCCCATGTTCAGATCTTCAAGGGAAAATGGACTTCCATCAAAGTGAAACTCGCTACTCTTGAAACCCGGCTGTCAGAGATATCTGTTTCCTCCGCCGTCGCAGAGAACCCGCTTTCGTTTGACCTCCTGCAGTCCCTCTCCGCCACCTGCTCCAACGCCGTTTCTCTCGCTGACCTCTGCCACGAGTCCACACTACAGGGTGGTAAGCTCAAGACTCAGAGTGATATCGACTCGTTATCAGCGAAACTCGATGCGCATATCAATGACCTCGAAGTCATTGTGAGGAGTGGTGCTTTTTCCCCTTCTGAGCATAGAAAAAGTGTTGTCTCAACTTCAGTTTCTGTTATCGAGTCAAGTCGACGGGAGTCTGTTCGGGCCGAGGCCAGGAACTTGGTTACCCGGCTTCAGATCGGGTCAACCGAGTCGAAGAACTCGACACTCGACTTGCTTCTCGGGCTATTGCAGGAAGATGATAAGAATGTATTGATTGCGGTGGCGCAAGGCATAGTTCCTGTGCTGGTGAGGTTACTGGATTCCAGCTCATCTTCTGAAATCAAGGAGAGAGCTGTAACTGCTATTGCTAGAATCTCGACCGTGGACTCGAGTAAGCATGTTTTGTTGGCCGAAGGTCTGGTCCTGTTGAATAATTTGCTGCGGGTTCTCGAATCCGGAAGCATTTTCGCCAAAGAGAAGTCATGTATTGCCCTTAAAGCTTTGAGTAATTCGAAGGAGAACGCTAGGGCAATCGGTTCCAGAGGAGGGATATCGTCTTTGTTGGAAATTTGTCAAGAAGGGACACCAATTTCGCAGGCTGTGGCAGCCGCGGTTTTGCGTAATTTAGCTGTTTTTACGGAAATTAAGGAGAACTTTATCGAGGAAAATGCTGTCTTGACCTTGTTAGCGTTGTGTAATTCTGGTACTGCGTTAGCCCAGGAAAACTCAGTTGGATGTTTGTGTGATTTGGTCTCTAGAGATGATGATCTGAAGCTGTTCGTTGCTAGGGAAGTTGGGATCGATAACCTGAAAAATTTATGGGATTCTGCTTTCACAGCCCAGAATCTTGAAGTGGTGGTTCAGTTGGTTAGGACACTGGCATCATGTTCTAACATTGCTGAATTCCTTGCTGCAAATGGTTTTCTAAATCGTGTAGTTGCAGCCTTGAGTTTTGGCGCAATGGGGGTGAGAATTGCGGCTGCAAGAGCTGTGTATGATTTGGCTTACTGCAATAAAACAAGAAAGGAATTGGGTGAAATAGGATGCATTTCTCTCCTGGTAAAAATGTTGGATGGTAAGGCGGTTGAGGAGAAAGAGGCTGCGGCGAAAGCACTGTCTACATTGATGGATTATGCGGGAAATAGGAGGATTTTGAGGAAGGAGGAAAAAGGGATTGTCTCTGTAGTTATACTCTTGGATCCTTCAGTTCAAAATTTTGATAAAAAGTATCTTCTTTCTACATTAGCATTGCTTGTGCACTCAAAGAAATGCAGGAAACAAATGGTGGCAGCCCATGCCGGCGTTTATTTGCAGAAACTAGTTGATTTGGATGTTGAAGGTGCTAAGAATCTGGTCGACAGTCTTGGCCGTGGCAAACTATGGGGAGTCTTTTCGAAGCATTGAGTTCTAACATTGATTGGAGAAACCAGCATATTGAAGGATCCATACATCAAAATGACCAGCAGCAGATCAATACTGTTAATCCATGTGTACGATAGTTGCTAATTCTTTATCTTTTTAATTTTGCTTCTGTC
Organism: Dorcoceras hygrometricum; assembly: GCA_001598015.1. NCBI lineage: Eukaryota > Viridiplantae > Streptophyta > Magnoliopsida > Lamiales > Gesneriaceae > Dorcoceras > Dorcoceras hygrometricum. The sequence goes on from KQ995661.1 coordinate 234,037, forward strand.
AGTTTCTGTATTGTTAATAAGTTGTTTAGAATTTTTCTTCAAAAAAATGGTTAGAATTTGCTATAGAAATATAAAAGTGTTGATAGACTAATTATTCATGATAGACTGTTTTGATGCTAAATTTCTTGGTTTGGTGAGCTAACTCGAGTGTAGGGACTTATGTTTTTCTACTAAAACACAATAATATTAGTGAATCGCATCAGTTTTAGCTCATGCTTTGCTGTATTCTTGCCTTTCTTCAACTGATAAATTTTCTATTCACATCTTTCTTATATTGATTAGGAATCTTGTTTGTAATATATCTAATGCAATCATGTTTGGTATTCTTTTGGCATCATCATTCATCCGGACACAATTCCTGCACAGTGTTCGAGTACTCTTTTGTTCTGGAAATATATTCTTTTAATATTGTCCCATTTGGTGCATTGGTTGAATGTGTAATTCTTTGTTATATGTTTGCACTTAATTAAAATTTACATGCATGATGTGATAGTGTTTTATAAAATTTAAAAGCTTAAGAGATTGAGAAGCAATTGGTCTTGCCTTTGATATAAGAGAAAACACAAAAATACAATTTAGTCCTACACAAATTGGTGCAATTGGAGTTGAGTCAAATTTTACATCAGTACCTCTCAGTTGGTGAGCTGGTGCCGGGTAATGGAGCCATATACAGTATAGTGTGATGAATGACTTCCATGGCTTGGAAAACCACCCTTCTCGGCTCAAATATCTTCCAAATATAGCTAACACACAATGGAATTGGATACGTGAGAAATTTGGCCCCCATAGAACCTAAGTTATCCACTCGAATGTATCGGGTTCTCTCTGTTTATTACATAGCTTCAGGCACGGAACCGGTCTAAAGTAGTCGGACTCCATTTTATTAGATTGTAATGTCGATCAAGCAAAGTATATATATGGCCGTTTACCATACATTTTCATTGTTGTGATGCAGCCAATTCAGATGGTCTCTTTTTTCACAGCCTCTCAGAGGCTAAACTGTATATTTACTCAAAGAAAACAAAACTTTAATAGTGAGAGATTTTGATTGTATAAGATCTATATCAAATTAGTTTTTCTTAATCCTGAAATTACTTCTCAAGAGGATCTACTAAAGAATAGGTATGAAAACAATAGTCCTAAACCTGTAGTCCAACCGAACTTTAGGGTTATTTAATTTATTTGTACCCAACTAGGGATTTTTAGAGTGGAGCTGGTAAACGGTCCGACACGATGAGAACGAGTTGATTTAATCATTAAAATATAAATAAAAATAGGTCTTAATTATTTATTTTATAGAATCCAGTATAATATATGTATATAATTGGTATTCGAAACTCTCAGGGCAGGTAGGTCTTTTGGAAGTATAGATCATATTATTTTCAAATATGAAAACTAGCACATCATTTTTTTCCTCATATCTGAACAATCTGTGATCACTTCATATATCCATTATGTTTTTGTAAAAGAAATTCAAATTTATCTCACGACATGACAAAATTTTCAAGAAAGAGAAGTTGAACACCGAATGAAACATCTAGTCATGATTTTAAGACAAGAAAGGCACAACTAACTTTACATCTAACTATAGTTATTAAAGTTGCTAACGTACCTATGTGGCTATGTTCTGTAGTTAATTTTGAGCTGATTAAATTTAACATTGGGATAATGTATACTAGTACTAGTGTTCAAAGGAAAATACTCATGGTCGTTTAATCATTTTTCTTCCTAGTTGATGTTTCTCACATGGTCGAGGCAACTTACTCTCTTTCTGAATATAGTGCTAACACAAACACAATCAGTTCACAAGAAACTTTGTGTTCATCGATGGGGTTTTCTATCATATTCACGACTTCAACTTAATTGTTGTCTTATTTTCTTTTAAAACCAAGTATGCGCTAGAGGGACACAAACATTTTGATGAAAGTGCTAAAAGCCTCGTTTTATTTGAGGGCAGGGCAAACTTTAAACCTCTGTTTTATTCTTTATGGAAAAATGGGAAGCGATTTTATAATAGTGGAAAACATTATTGTATATCTTTTATAGTCAAAACCCAATTATTATCAAACATGTCAGTTTTCTTCGCTCGATTTTAAGATGGTTCATTAGATGCTTTATACGAAATGTATTTCTCTATACGTAATTATATTTAAATTGTACGAAATATATGCAAGTTCCATATACTAATTTTTATTATACAAATACCTACTGAAATATAAATATAAATTATAATAGATGACAACGTAGAAGTTCATTAGCATTTAAAAGTTGTTTCTCTTATTTCCTTTTCTTTTTCAGGGATGGATATTATTGAGATGTACACACTGTTACAACATGATGAACCAGATGAGGAGCATGTACTTATTTACATGTGAGATAGAAATGAGAACTGTACAAATGAACCAATTTGAAATGATCCGCCAATGTGTCTCACTGATCAATGTCGAAATATTTTGGATTTGAGGGATAATGATACTCCACTTGTAACTGCATCATTAAATCAAGTTGCATAAATCCATATAAGAATTAAACCAAGTAAGCTCGATGACAAGTATCAAGAACAAACAATGGATGCCAAGGCAAGAACTTATGATTAAATCCCATCGAGTAACAATAGGTTTAAGGTAATACAGATTATTACCTGTGTACATTCCAAAGGATGGAAATAACATACGATAACAAGAAAAGTGAACAGCGTAAATTGTTGTCGAGTTGGTAACATGAAGCAATATCGCTGCCAGTTCTACAAATGCAACTGCAAAATATACCCACCCTATGGCAATGTGAATGCACATCGCCATAATCCTAGAACAAGATTCAATAGTGTGGTGGTTCTACTTACCTAGGAGGCTGGTATATTTCTCTTGGTTGTTTTTTTCCTGAGAAAGTGGTTCATAAATCATCCCAACATGGCTTCTGGCTGCATTGGTGATAGCTAGTGGAGTTCGGGACATCTCCAGAAAAATCCATCTTTACTTTTAGTTTTTGACTTACAGAGTGTCTACTTCGATACTTTGTTTCAATATGACGATACACCTCAAGAGATAGGTGGACGCTAAACACAAATAATTGCTAGACTACAGTATTATACGAGGCAGCCATGAGATTGTATCATTCAATATTATTTTTGTGACAGCATTATAGACATTTCATAGCTTCTCCTTCAGATCCTAGGTTGTCTTAGATGCTCCTACTAAGGAATTTGTAACATAACTATTTAGAACTAACACAGATCACTGAAAAGAACAATATGCAAAGATTCAGATATATATAAGAGAAGCAATTGACTGCAAGTTGTGGAAATCCAGTGCAACACGATAAGGTCATAAATGTATAGTGTGTCGAAGGCAGTAACAGTAACATTTCATGCACTAGTATTGAACTTATCGTCTTACGTTTCGAACACATGCTTTTCTAAGATAAGAATTTCATCCAGCAAACACTAATAGGCATACCTTGCCCTCATCAGAATCTGAATGACGTTGTGGGAACACCACTTTCATATCATTATACAAGTAGAAACGCCGTTCTCCTTCACTGTCAGCACAGCTCCTAGCAGGATAAGATGGTCCAGATTTGCATTTTTGTGCATCCCTCGAGTATTTCTTTCGGTGGGGGCACAAAAAACGAATATGTAGGATATATTGGAGAACACCAGAGCCTGAAAGATTCTTATTAGCCTTTAAGGGTTACACAGAAAACTGCTCTTATCAACAGATTATTAAAAAAAACACCATCCATGCCATTAGTATTTATTCACTTAGCAATACCAAATATCCTAAGTATTTCAACTCCAAAGGCCTCAGCAATCTAGAAAGAACCATCACCTGATTTAGATATCATAGGAAGTGTGCCCTCATTTCTCAGACCAGAGTCCTTTTGTTGGCTCCTATCCACAGATAAAGTAGACTTTTGGCGAAGAAACGTCTATAAATTTGAAAAAATATGAGTATATTTGATTTATGATCGAAAAAAAATTGTTAAAGAATTTAACAAGTTAAAAGAGAGAGTGATTCAATGTTATTTTAGTTCATAACATTCATACACACCTTTGTGCCAGCTGGCATATCACTCAAATCATAGTTACAGAAGAATGTATGGATAGGAGTTCTTTCTGGATTGCTGAGGACCTGTGTTCCAGAAATCAAATTTTCAGATTTGAACAATCAATCACCTCTTTCAATTCACGGATTCCCAATATCATTTCTACCAGGTATTTTAACAAACTCTTCAAAACATTTTAGTCATCAGTGATATATAATCAGTTGCGGCAAGTCTCTAAATTACAGCAAAGTAATATGTATAGATGTCTTCCTTCAGCAGCAATGGGTATAGTATTTGATCTTAAAACCACCAATCTGAAAATCACTTCGGAAACACGATAACGAAGACAATTTTTTCTCACACTTAGGCCAAGGCTCCAACAGTCACAACCATTTTGGCTTCCCTCAGGCACCAAGAAAGCTCGAGGGAATGCAAGTAATGACATACGATTTACATCTTTCAGGAAGGAAGTGCAGTGTAACATTTGTTGAAAATGTTTAGAAAGTTTCACCCTATTTAATGCAGTGTGGGGATATAGATGTCTGACACTTGGAAGATTGATTTTGAGAACGAAATGACACTTACAGTTTGGAGAAGCTCCATTCACAACTGGCAAAGGGGAGGGACAGAGTAATCCATTAATGTTGTACAGGCTCTTCCGAAATATAATACAAACGTTTTTTTCCTGGGAAAGATGGCACGTACATCCAGAACTCACAAATTAACTAATGCTGGTCCCCTTTAAATATAATAAGACACCTTTTGTCCTCTAAGTCCATCATTCAGCAGTTCCAAGTGTGTTTGGTTTACTACTACTCTTCCAAAAGACTTTCTATCGATACCTCAAGATTGCACCAGGTATATCACCAAAAAAAAGAATTTCTTCTCATGGAAGAATTATAGGGAAATGTAGTCTCCTTATTCCTATAAATACAATGAAAATATGACAAAATACAAATGGCTGAAGCATCGTGAATGATTCTTTTTGTAGTTTACCAAATGGACATCTGTACCTTATTCCCAGGATAGCTTTCACTTTTTACAAAGTTTATGCATTTAATAGTTCCAACGATCATTCCACTTCGCTAGAAACGTCATTAACATAACATCAAGGTAACACCAACAAACATTATCCATTAAGTTAAAAACGTTATACCAATTGTAAGCGCCCTTTCATAGGTATTCTCAGACGAGTTTCATTGGAGGAGCTGTTAATGCTGAGACTTCTCTTTAACTTTGGGCCTTCACATTCATTAGATGGTAAACGGCCGCCTGCAAGATCTATAGAGGAGCAGTACAATAAGTAATTGTCTCCATCCACACTTGTCACAGCAAATGGAAGCTTCTGTGGATGAGGTGAAAAACGTCCTCCAGTAATATTTAGAACGGCAAGGAAACCATCTAACTTCTGCATGTGGTGTGCAGTATGTTAAAAGGAGAAAGTGAAGTGCTCAGATCATTAATAATAGTCAAGCACATAGAAGGTTAACCAAGTCATTCACCTGTCTCACAATCCCAGATGCTAATCGACCAGATAACAGTGACTCCTCAAACGAACCTACCAATGACCTACGGACAGACAGTTCTCCTAAACTTCTGCCTGGTCTGGCACTCAAAGTTGCATGTTTCAGACTCTGTCCTGGTATCTCCATCATGCTATCAGTTGTAATTTGCTCAAAGTTCATTGGAAAAACTTCATCTTCAAGAATGTTGCCAGGAAATACACCATACTCATCTTTATGAGATGATAAACCAGTTGAGACGGTTCCTTCAAGAGATATTTCCATATCCTTATAGGTTATATAGCTCTCGAAATGCTCTTTCTTTGAATCACCGCAACCTCTAGAATTTCTCATCCTTTCACAATATCTAGGTCCAAGAGGCGACAAAGACAACTGCGGAGTGGCAACACATTCATGGGGTGGTATATCTATTGCTTCACTATTGGAATGCGTCTCAATCGATTTCCTATAGTAACCATACCCACGGCAAGATGATGATTGAATTTGAGATAGGTATTCATGGTTTTCAAGCAGAGGTCCATCTGTGATAATACTGGAGTTCCTTCCACACTCTTCTTCATGTAGCATATTGGTTTTTGAAAAGTTAGATGTCAACCATATTAGAGGACTGTCATACTCTGAGTTCCTAAGGTGAGCTTTTTTATTCTCTGTCAGAATCAGATTATAATCACCACCACTCAAGTGGGAAGGACTGTGGAAAAGTGATTTCCCAATTCCTAGGGGTTCCCCATTGAACCTATCAGGTAAATGTTTGCCATTCAAAGGTGACAACAGACGTTTCCTGACCATGGAACCTGAGAAATCAGTAGGATCACAAGAAGAGCTGATGCTAGATGACGAATAACCATTATCTAATTGTATATCTTGTTTGGCATGGTTAACTAATGCATTGGATTTAAAACCCACAATCCTAGAAACTGGAGTTTGCATGAACTTTCCAGTGTCTTCATGTAAGTAACAGTTTTTGGTTGATTCAATTCTCAAAATGTGCATATTGGATGCACCTCCCTTACTCAGAGTAACAATATCAGAATCCTTTGCATGATCCCTTGAAGAAGAGGTGCTTGAAGAATCCCCCGGCATCCTATTACTCAAGTGTCCAATGTACATTCCACTCAAATCACAGCCACTTACACCAACAAATCGAGCTGGAATATCCATGATTGTGCTTACTGATGCTGACACTTCTTCAACAATATTACAGGATGGAACTTGAGGCAAGCCCATACCTGACTTGGCTAATAATTTGTAGTTACACCTGAGACAATCTTACTAAATCCACCGCATCATGTTTCTAGTCATAATCGTGTGATTCCTCAACAAACAACATCATGTAGTTCCTACAGAACATCCGAACTTAATCACTCAGGTGATACACCCAACTGAATTTTAGAATTTAACAGGGACAAGTATGAAAGAAATATGGATGCATCACCATATGAAACCCTTTTTACAATCTTGAGTCCAAACTCAAATGCAGAGTGACCAATGAAGCAAAACGAGTTACATGATAAGCATGTTCTTCACTGTCACGGATAGGAAAGCCGATGAGCCATTTATTTGGGAGTGATATCACAGTATATCCTGAAAATACTGAAACAGATCAATTGATGGCACTAATACGGTAAACTGCAAGTCACATATATTGGAAAGAAATCTGAAAATTGGTTCGTAGTTAGCAGTCCAAACTTATAATCTCTCCAGAAGAATTAGATTAAGTAAAAAGGCGGAGCAGGACCTCGATCATGCATAATGAAAGGCTAGCCCATCTTCCGGATAAAGTAAAATAATTTCCAAAAAAACAACAACAGAACATACAAGGAAACCACCTTTCGTACAGCGGAAAATTAATGAATAAATTAACTTGACTTCCAAAGACTCTTAAACGAACAACTAATTTAAAACGAAAAGTGCCCAACAAAATCTTAGAATGAAATAGCAACAACTCTCGACCATCGACCATTAATCTTCCAACGAATCAATCAATATCATGCTCATACCTACACATTTCATACAGTAGCAAAAGAACCATCGATTCAAACCCAGAAAATAAAGTGTAACAAGCAACCGGAGCTGATTGATCAACACCAGAAAATCAAAGTCGATATATTAATCCAACAGACGCGCCAGGAAAGTTTTCCGATTACAATTTCTGGGAAAATCCAAGAGTTTCTCTCGCATGAATAATTTTTTTAGAGTTTAATTTTTATTGCATGTGGTTCGGATTGGGAAAGTTTCTGTTCAGCAAACCAATTTCTATGTTTTTTTTTCCACAAGAAATCGCAGTCTATTATGCTTACTCTGCTTCTCGATTTTCTTTTCTTTTTCTTTTTCTTTGTATGTGGTCTAGATATAAATACACGTGGTTTTTTAATTATTAAAAACAGGAATAGTAATGACATAAAATAATTAAAACAAACCCCCCTCCTTTTTTAAAAAATTTTAATGTTTTCATAAAGTTATGTTTTTTGACATATTATTTAATGAATTAGAAAACTGTTAAAAAGTATAATCTAGAAATTAAAACAACTATTATTTTCAGTTTGTTGATAGTTTGTATTATTTATTTAAAAAACCACATATATTATTGCCGAATAGTTTGTGCATCGGTCCATAAAACAAATCCAGAATAAAAAGAAGAACTGTCTACTCTAATTTCGTTTGTATTACATAGCTAAAAAATTATTCAAACTATAATATCGAGCGCTTATCGTTTTACCAAAAAACTATAACTGATGGTAACGATATAATTCCAATCTTTTAAACCGTATATCAATACAAGAGTCGGTTCGATCATTCGAACTAATATGATCAATTATTGCACATCAACACAAATTTTAATCACTTCTACGTTTCCATTCATATATATGTCTCTTCGAGGTTAATTTTATTTTGGACTTACTGTAGCACATATAATTTGATAGACTTGCCACTAGAATCTTTTACAACTTTTGCTGGCGGTGTCAATTTCTCTATATTTTAAGTACGGATGGGCAAGTTGTGGCTGTAAATATAGTTTTGTATTGGAAGAGCCATTTTTAAAAAAAAAAAAAAAACTTCTTTTGTATTGGAAGATTTTAGATTGCCTTATCTTATCATTTAACATCGCAGTCCAGAGGGGTATCCAACGCAAGAGGACGTGTGTATATATATTGGTTAATAGACATAATTCCAATGGCTCAAATATTTCATCCACAAAAAACATGCGAATATTTTTTTATATTTTTGAGTCTTTATATTATCCGAGTGTCCTAGAACTTATTGAATTTAATGGCAAATTTAAATTCCACACCTTACATAAGTTTAAATTTATGTTCCGTTAGAATTTTAAATTTATTCATCGTTAATCAAATTCAACTTTCGTTTCATATTTCTTTACAATATACATGTGATAACAACTATAGATTTCAACTTCCTACAAATTTGGAGGAATTTGAAATAATTAATTTGGCATCAATTGAGTAACGAAAGATTAATTTGAGTCAACTTCGTGTAAGTTATTTAATAAAATTCGTATACCTTATCTGCAACCTCTTATTTGATAAACGCAATGTCCCTCAGACTTCTCTCTTGGGTGCTGGTCCATTTACTCATGTGATATACACACAAATCCCAATTTATTACGATATTAATCAGGTTTCTGGAAAAAAAAAAAGGAAGAAAGAAAGAAATTTAATGTGCGTATACTGTCTAGTTTCAAAGACAATGAAAGCTACACGGCAAAACATATATTCATTGTCTTATTATGATTTACTATGTGTTTTGATCATTATAAAATGGAATTTGGATTTGGATTTGGAATTAAAATCTATGGATTTGAAATACCATTTGGTGTTCATTTGAAAGTTAAAAATGATATTTACGGATCCATTTATTATTTGGATGAAAAGGGATTTGATATTGGAAATTTAAATGTTTACTGAACCAACTTTATGTATTTGATATAATTTTTTTAAAAAGATAACAGATTATAGTCGCTTATATTAGGAACAATAACATTTTTTAAACACAACTTCCATAACGAGGAATCTTTATTAACGAGACATGCGAAGTTGGTGAATAAAGTAAAGATGACCATTGAGGAGTTTTAAGTCCTGATACAGTTATATATTTCACCTCTGCTCTTCTAATTTCTGGGATATTAGAAGGCATTGAGTTTAAGTATCAAATACACATCATGCTCATACAAACAATCCGCGTAGATCAAGTAAATGAACAAATCTAGCAATCACATGAAGGTTACAATTCCTAAAAACCAGGTTATAGTTCACTACATACGAATCCCATTTTTAATACATGGTCACTCGCTTCAAAAGATTGGGCCGCCACTCCATTATTCAAAAGCAAAAGGCAAATACCATCTTCACAAATTATCACATAAAAACCTTATATCGTCATCACACACAACATTAAACTACACTCAATATCCACGATTAGAAACCAATCCACAAATATAAAGAGTGACCATTTTGAAACAAAAAATGAAACCTCAATGAAGGCAATTCCTTTTCTTTTTCATTATAAACTTCAACCATTAGGTATAAATGGTAACTTTATCAGGTGGAATTCTCTGCTTGATAAAATATAGTTCTTTTGCTTTGAAGTAATGTTATTGGTAAAATTATTGGTCGGAGAATTACAAATAAATACATATATCTATAGTGAGAAGGCCTAACTGGTTGATGAAATGCATTTAGATCTGGCCCAGTTTGAAAGCATTGGAAGTTTGGAGCTAAACTGGTCCAACTCCAGCTAGTTATGACTACAGGTTTGGTTTGTTGAAATTTCCCGATGAAACAATTTCAAACCACACAATTATTTATATGTATATTTTAATAAGCATTGTCTCTCCCCCTTCAATGTGTTAGAGAATTAATTACTGAAGCCCCTATTGTTTAATTAATACTCAAAATTTAATATGTTTTCAACAATTAAAAAAGTTTGTCACACCAGCTTTTCAGACAAAATCTATACTATATTACAACATATTAAAATATGGATGGGAACTAATAATGAGTATCGATTCCTTTGGTCATTGCTATGAATGCGCTACAAATGATTAACTCGACAATATGAGAGCACTCACCACTACAATTTATGCTCTGTCCTTTTCATTTTCTTATCAGTCAACAGCCAATCGAAAACCAATAATTACATATAATTTAAAGTGTAGAAATAATGTACGCATACATTTTCTTTTTTTTTTTTATAGTTTGTAGATTCGAATTAATTTGCTACTCTCATCTATTTTTCTAACCTTTTATCATATCGTGTCTTGAGACATTTTTTTTCTATTCTATCAACAAATAAATAAAATATTTTTGATATGAAAAAATTTGATATTGGAACAAGATATTCCAAATGGTCTTTTACTACCTTTAAATCGCCAGTAGCAGTAATTTAAAAAAGAAAGTGAAAAAGAAAAGAAAAGAAATCGGCCGTAGAACTAATTTTCTACGGATGCCACAGTCTTAAATAGTGTCTGGCGAGGTAGGTGGAATTTAATTTCTCCTCTATTTATGAAGGGATTTTAAAATATATTTCCTATATTACTACTTTAGTTTAAAAAATTAATTTTGGATGTGACTTTCGTTATTTTTAGAGAGGCAAACTCTGTTGTGTGGAAAGATTCCTCGATTTTTTTGACGCTTTTAACTGTATCGATATTAATTTAGATTAGACTGTAAAAGGGGAAACATGTATTTATTACAATATTCATTAATGTATGATATGCTTGATTATTTTTTCAAAAGGATCTGTTTGATGTTCTGGAAGGTTTCATTAGCATGCAATTACTATAAATTATATTCTTGAGGAATATTAGTAAATTATATTTAAAGTATTGCGTGAATATGATTATGAGCAAACTCGAGGTATCAATTATATAAATATATAGGCCCGATATTATGGACGTCTGTGTGGGCGCCTGAAGATGCTCAGCCGAACATCTTAGCAATTTCATAAGATGTTCGGCTGAGCATCTCCAGGCGCCCATTGTGAACGCCTACACTATCAACTTTATATATATATATGATTTTACCGAATTTTTCCTTAGTCGGAGGGCTGCCACCAATTCGGGAACATGGGACGTCGGGATGGCTGATGGGTGGAAGTTGGTTCTTCGGGATGCCTGCAGCCACAGATCACCAGTCAGAGGGCACGGAAGTGTTTCCGGCGGAGCCCTTCCGATACTTAAGTCAGATGAGGTGCTCGAGAACAAAAGAGAGCAAGTATGAATGTAAAGGAGAGAGCTTGTGTGTTTGTGAATGTGCTGTAGAATGGGACGTACCTGAGTATTTATAGAGGGACTAGGCGGTGGAGATGAGTATCTTGAGCGGGATTCTCTCCACGATTCTCGACGATATATTTGGTCTATATTGAGGAGCATCTTGAAGGGGATTCTCTCCGCGATTCTCGATGATTTCGTAGTAAAAAAGGAAAAGCGTATCCCGGTTGGATTCTCGAAGGCGGTGCCTCCTCCTCGGGCAGATCTCCCCATGCCTCGACGTAAACCTCGGGTAGTCCTCCCAGATCTCTCTACTCGTCTCGGCCGGAGAGGTGGACAGCTCGATCCTCGGGTCCCGAGGTTAGGTATGGGGTATCAATATATATATATATATAAATGTTTGATATAGTGGGTACCATATGGGCACCAGACTGACGTGGCACTTCCTGGCGCTGCCACGTCAGCCTGATGCCCACATATGGTGCCCACCATATCAAATTTGTATATATATATATATCCAAAATAATAAAGTTTTTGTGGGATGCATAAATAAATATTAAATACAAATGGTAAGTCCAAATTATTTTGCCAAAAGCGACCTGATCTTTTGGGCTATTACATACTTTCCCCCAAAGAAAAAGAACAGCCTTTGAATTTCTCTCCGCCCGCAATGTATGCAGTAACTTCACGTAAGTACTGACTGGAATTTTTTCGTTTCCCGAACATTAATTTTGTATGACAAACTCACACGGAAACTCCCAACGGAGCATTGAATGCACTTTTACATACGATTACCCAATTGGTCGTGTCTCTATTTCTATACTCATCTAGCTGGTGTTCCGTATTCATGAATGAATAGACTAATCCGAGTGTTTCTTCTATTTTCTTGTCTTTTTTGAAAATTTAATTCATCCTCCTCATTTGCATCAGCGCAAAACTGCAGAGGGAGCAATTAATGTAGCGTTGTTTGTAACTGCATAAAAAAACTGATTTTTTTTTTTACTTAACTTTTCGGTGTTCTTTCTGCTTCTACAATAATGAAATGGGATGCTGAAATTTACTTAAAGAGCAAAATATTATTTTCTCAAGTCTTATTTATTTTTTTGTGTGTGTATTTTCCCTTGAATGAATGGGATGAGTTGCTGAAGTTGCTTTCGGATAATGAGGTGAGATAACTCAGTGTTATGGGGTGTGTTCTTGGCAAAAGGGTCTCCGGGAAACGAGAAGTTGGCCGGAGTTCTCGTCGGGAGCAAAGAAATGATGCAGGCGGGGATACAGAGGCCGACGTCGTCAAGGCGCAGAATGATGTCGTTGCGCATAGCGGACCGAAGGAGGTAGAGAAAAAGGTAGAAGTGGCTCCCGTTGCAGCGCCGGCGCAGGCGGTTGAATTGAGGCTGAGAAGAGGTGTGCGCGGTGCTGGCGAAGGGTGGCCATCTTGGCTGAAGGACGTAGTGGGCTCTGTCATTGACAACTGGAAACCCCGCCGTGCCAACACCTTTGAGAAGCTTGACAAGGTGATTGCCCGCAAAAAAATTATATAGAACTTGATGTTTAATGGTTGTTATTTGCTGGGCGTCCCTCATATGGCCATTGTTTCAGCTTTGAGTTTTGTGTGCTGCAACTCTTAGGTAGTTTTCTTACAACAAAGTGAATGAAAAATCTATAATCACTTACTTTGGATGATGCAAACACTATCGTAGTTTCGCGTGAATGTTAGAAAAAGCTACATTCTTTGTTAGAAAGCCACGCTACCTAGATGCATGCAAGTTAAATTCTAATGGAATGACGAAGGGGTAGGAAGTGGTAGAATAATTGCCAAAAGTTTTAAAAATTTACCTGTTCAAGGAAAAATCCTCTTCTGACTTTGGTATAACACCATATGGGTGGCAAATTGGGAAGAACTTGAGTGTGAATTTCATTTATTAATGCTTAGGTTTATTGAAGATGGACTGCTTTTAGCCTCGAGGTGCTCTGTCCATGCTTTACTTGCTATCATTAGCCACTTAAATCATATTTCGTTCTGAAATTGTCAATAAGTTTAGAATGGCGCTTTTCATCTCCTCTGTCAGAACCACAGTCAATTATAATGCCGTATCCTGGAGATGTTTTCAGGGAAAAATTGAATTCTTTAGGAACTTGTGCAGTGATGCTGTTTTCTTGGTCACAGATGTATGAGGTCAGGTTTTCTTTGGTTAAGTCCGGTTGACAGTTTAGTTACTTGGGCAATTCAGACCGAAGACGAGGACAAAATCTTTTGCTCTTAACTTTAGTTTTTCTGAGTCAGGCTCATAATTCTCTATTATCTAAGGGGGCACCAAGTGAACAAAACTTTTGAAACTACTGCCGAGAATGAGGTGACAAGGTTTATGAGTAGTTGTCCATAACAGCTGTCACGCATGCAGTTCCTCTTAACATACAGGTTTTTTTATTGCCTGATGCGAAATAAACTTTTTATTATCAGATTATGTTTCTGTTGTGCAGATTGGGCAAGGGACTTACAGCAATGTTTATAAAGCACGGGACTTGATCACTGGGAAAGTTGTGGCATTAAAGAAAGTAAGGTTTGACAGCTTGGAGCCAGAAGCTGTCCGGTTCATGGCACGAGAGATACTTGTGCTGATGACCCTGAATCACCCCAATGTCATTAAGCTTGAGGGTTTGGTTATTTCCAGAATGTCTTGTAGCCTTTATCTTGTCTTTGAGTATATGGAGCATGATCTTACAGGTCTGACTGCCATCCAAAGTGTCAAGTTCACTGAGCCCCAGGTAATTGTTTTGAAGGAATACGTTTTTTAATTTATTATATTGTTTCAGGGGTTCAATCAGTGTGCTGTTTCTCAAGTATGACTAGTTGCAAATGCTTGTGGAAATGTTTTTTTCTTAACAAAGATATCATGTCCACTTGGCATTTTGGAATGTCTTGTCGTACATATGTTATATAGTAAGAGCATGCTGCTTTGACAGGTGACAGCAACATCTAATTTTATCATTACTTGTAAGAATTCTTATCTAGCAATTAGGGATCTGACTTTTTGGTTCTGTGGTTCTATTGTTATGTTTCTTCTCTACTTTGCATGTTGTGCTCTTTAGATGCTTTCAACATTGATTAATCTTTTGTGGATATTGATTCCAAATCCTAGAACTTGGATAACCGAGGCTATTGTTTTCGAGTGGTTAGTTAAGTGTTTTACATGAATGTTAATCTAGATTCA
This sequence comes from Dorcoceras hygrometricum, assembly GCA_001598015.1. Classification (NCBI taxonomy): domain Eukaryota; kingdom Viridiplantae; phylum Streptophyta; class Magnoliopsida; order Lamiales; family Gesneriaceae; genus Dorcoceras; species Dorcoceras hygrometricum. The sequence continues at coordinate 249,042 of KQ995661.1, forward strand.
TTTATCATGATTTATATTATTTGCTAACCTTTGTTTCTAGAAATTCAAGTCTTGATTTTGACATTAGATTTTTGAAATTGTTTTCTTGGTCCATGTAACAGACTGCGAAGTGCTTTTTGTTTCTGTCTTCTGTTTGAGCTATAAGCTTCTAATATATCTTTTGTTTAGTGGATTTGTCGATTCTCATGAGAATTGCCGCTAATCTGACCATTGAACATGTGTTGCTTGCTCAAGAATACGTCTTGCTTTATATGTCTATTTTTATTTATTGGGAGAATCTTTCATAAACTATATGATACTTTCTCAGGCTAGAGATCATTTATATAGTAATCCATTATATTTTTAAATGAATTGTTTCATGTAATCTAGAAACTTTGCCAAGTAAGCTTTTTCAATAATGGTTAAGAGAGAAAAGAACAAAACTTGATTTTCATTGCTTGAAATACAGTTATTTCCTTATCTCCATTTTTCTTCTCGAATAGAGAGTCAAGATAAATGTGCATTGTCTGCATCAAAGCATTTTTCAGCGTTGAAATAGAATTTTAATATTTTATTAGTTGCTGTGTGGCTTTAAATATTTGAGCTATACAATTAGAATAAATTAGCTTTAGGTATATCGCATAATCTTGTTCCAACTTCTTGCATTTTCAGTGTTCTGTTGATAATTTTGCAAGAAGAGTCGAACTTGAACTTTTTTCACCGCTCTTCCAAAATATGAGAATTTTTTTTATTTTCTCGGCTTTTCAGTACCTTCCCTGACATTGTTATTTATGTTTCATTTGAGTTTCTCTAGTAAAGTTTCTTTTATTCCCTGATACAGGTTAAAGGCTTTATGAAACAACTACTTTCTGGTCTAGAGCATTGCCACAGCAAGGGTGTACTACATCGTGATATTAAGTGCTCAAATTTGCTAATCGACAATGAAGGAAACCTTAAAATTGCAGATTTTGGACTGGCCTCTTTTTTTGATCCAGACCACAAGAAACCAATGACAAGTCGTGTTGTAACATTATGGTATCGTCCTCCTGAACTTCTGCTTGGTGCCAATTATTATGGGGTTGGTGTTGATTTGTGGAGCGCCGGCTGCATTCTGGCCGAATTGCTTGCTGGGAAGCCGATATTGCGAGGACGTACTGAGGTACCTTTGCTTCTGTTTATTTGTCGAAAGCTACGTTGAACTTGAACTTCCTCTTGATACAACTGGAAAAATACAGGATGTGCAGGATGATAATCGAGGCCTCTATCGAAAATGCATAAATATTTGTATGTTATCATTTATTCTGAACATTGAGTAGCCTCAATCTCAGCTGTCCTGTGTGGTGCAGCACCTAGAACATTGCATTTGAGCCGTTGTGCACAATTTAAAATATCAAAGTTGCACCATCACAACTATTTCAAACCATAGACCTTGGTCTAAGAGTATGATAGGATAATAACACAGAAAGATCGAAAGATAATAGAGACAAAGAGAGGAACTGAATTGTATTGATAATCCCAGCAATAGAACAGTAGCAAACCAACGGGAAAAGAAACAGAGACAATGACTTTCCTCACCCAGGGAACATTCCCTGTACTCCCTAGCTAGTGCTAGTACTAACCAACTAACTACTGCTCCCACTAACTTTTCTGTTACTTAACAGTATTCTGATGGGCCTTGGGCCTTCTAGTGTAAACTCTAGTTATCTTGGGCCTCTCCTCTAAGCCTGTGTTATCCTCTAAGCCAGTGTGTGCTTCTGTGTCCATAACATTACTCCCCTCCATGACTTCAGCCTTGTCCTCAAGGCTGGGACTAGGAAATTGTGAGTAAAAATCTTCTGCGTCTTCCCACGTTGCTTCCTCCAGGGACCTTCCTTTCCACTGAACCAGTACCTGAGGGACCAAGAATCCTGCACGTTTTTTGTGTCGTTGGGCCAGCACTTTAGCTGGCTCATAACTGACAGATAAGTCTTGCTCCAGTCCTTTAGGTAGATCCAACGGGTGTGTCAAGTTTCCCCTGGCCTGCTTGAGCTGAGAAGCGTGGAACACAGGGTGGATGCGTGAACCTGCTGGAAGCTGCAATTTATAAGCGACACTCCCAATTCGCTGGATCACTGGAAAAGGCCCGTAGTATCTTGGGGCTAATTTTTGGTACACTCTTGGGCACACAGATTGCTGCCGATGTGGTCGGAGCTTCAAGAAAACCATATCCCCAACCTGGAACGCAATGTCCCTGCGATGAACATTAGCAAACTTGATCATTCTCTGCTGTGCTCTCCCCAAATTAAACTTGAGTTGTCGCAGGATCTCATCTCTGTCACTCAAATCCCTGCTCACTGCTGCCACCTTGGATTCCCCCGGTAAAAACCTGATGATGGTGGGGGGTTTGCGACCATAGACAGCCTCAAATGGAGACATACCCGCTGCTGTTTGAAAAGAGGTGTTGTAGCAGTATTCGGCCCAATGTATCCAAGCACTCCAATTCCTAGGCTGTTCTGACGTGAAACATCTTAAATATGTTTCAATGCACCTATTTAGTACCTCTGTCTGGCCATCAGATTCTGGATGATAAGCAGAGCTCATTGCCAGCTTCGTTCCCTGCAATCGAAAGAGTTCTTTCCAGAACATACTCATGAAAATTGAGTCGCGATCACTTACAATAGAGCAGGGTACTCCATGTAAGCGCACTACTTCTTTGACAAACCTTTCTGCTACAATCTGAGCCGTGTAGGGGTGCTTCAACATGTTGAAGTGCCCATATTTCGACAAGCGGTCCACCACAACAAACAAGACATCGAATCCTTTTGATCTCGGTAATCCAGTGATAAAATCCATTGAGATATCTGTCCAGATTTGGTCTGGGATAGGAAGTGGTTGGAGTAGACCCGCAGGTTTGGTTGCTTGGTATTTGTGTTGTTGACACACTGCGCATTCTGCCACAAATGTGTATACTTCGTTCTTCATCCCATCCCAGAAGAAGCTGTTGGTTATGCGATGTAGTGTTCGAAAGGCCCCAGCATGCCCACCTTCGACAGAGCCATGACACTCCTCCATGATTAATGTGGTCCATCTAGAGTGAGCTGGTAACACCAATCTGCCTTTGTAGAACAACGTCCCATGTTCCAGCCTATAGGGGGAGTTCACTAGGTCACCATTCTGTAATCTTGAGATAATTTTCCTCAATTTAGGATCCTGCCTTACAGCATTTTGAATTTCCTCTATCTCTACCCATTGTGGCACTGAAATGCTATTAATCTCTGGTTCTAAACGTCGGGACAAGGCGTCTGCCGCTCCATTCAAGCTTCCAGCCTTATACTTAATCTGAAATTCAAATCCCATCAACTTGGAGAGCCAGTGCTGTTGGTCGGGTGTTGTGATCCTTTGTTGCAACAGATTCTTCAAGGCTTTATGATCAGTAATCACTACAAATTTTCTGCCCAGAAGATATGGCCTCCAATGCTGCACAGCTAGTACGAGAGCCATGAGCTCTTTCTCATAAGTTGATTTGGACAAAGCTCCAGCAGCCAATGCCTTACTAAAGTATGCCAAGGGGCGGCCTCCTTGAGTTAACACAGCGCCTATACCTTTCCCTGATGCATCACATTCTATTTCAAAATCAGAATTAAAATCTGGTAGTCGCAGCACAGGGGCTGTGGTTAGCCTCCTTTTTAATTCCTCAAAGGCCTTGTTAGCCTCGACTCCCCATTCAAATGCTCCTTTTTTTAGTAGCTCTGTGAGAGGCTTGGCGACCTTGCCATAATCCTTAATAAACTTCCTGTAATAACCCGACAGGCCCAAAAATCCCCGGACGCCTTTGATATTAGAGGGAATTGGCCATGCTTGCACACTGTCTATTTTCCGCCTATCCACTGCTACACCTTCAGCTGATATAACATGTCCCAAGTATTCGATTTCCTGTAGCCCAAAGCAACACTTTTTCTGGTTCAGCAATAACTGATTATTCTGGAGCACCTCTAGCACACAGATCAGATGGGTTACATGTTCACTCAAACTCTTGCTGAACACCAGAATGTCATCAAAGAATACCAGGACGAATTTCCTCAAGTACGGCCTCAAAATCTCGTTCATGGTGGCTTGAAAAGTGGAGGGTGCGTTCTTGAGCCCAAAAGGCATTACCAAGAATTCGTAATGTCCCAGGTGCGTTCGAAAAGCTGTCTTTGGAACATCCTCTGGCCGTACCCGGATTTGGTGATAGCCCGAGCGTAAATCCAGTTTAGAAAAGTAGACAGCCCCATACAATTCGTCCAACAGCTCTTCAACCACTGGAATTGGATACTTATCTGAGATAGTAGCTTCATTCAGGGCCCGATAATCGACACAAAATCGCCAGCTCCCATCCTTCTTCTTAACCAAGATTACTGGACTAGAATATGGACTATTACTCGGCTGGATTATCCCTGCGGTTAGCATCTCTCCCACCAGCCTCTCAATTTCATTTTTCTGGCGGTGGGCGTACCTATAAGGTCGCACTTGAACTGGCCCGTGCCCCTCCCTGATCAATATAGCATGATCTTGGTCCCTTGCTGGAGGCAGCCCATGAGGTTTGCGAAACACCAATTCGTATTGCTCTAAAAGCGCCTTCAATTCTGGGATACATGTCCCCTCTTCCTGTGAGTTGTCCCTGTTAATTGCAAACAGAGTCGCAGAGTACTCCACTTCAGAAATCTTGTGAATGGATTTGAGGGATACCATACTGCGTTGTAGCGTCGGGTCTCCCTTCAACTCAACCTCACGTGTCCCATCCTGGAAACGCATCCTCATCCTACTCCAATCCAGCATAACCTCACCTAGCGTTCTCAACCAGTCGACCCCCAAAATGACATCCACTCCGCCCAGTTGAAATAGGTGCTCGGTAATGCATACTTGACATTCACCCAAGTCCAACTGCAAGTTACGGCATAGCCCCTTTCCAGGCACTTTCCCACCGTCCCCCAAACAGACGCCAAAGTGTACTGATTCATCTATAGGCAGCTTGAGTTTCTCCACCAATGGTCGCGAAATAAAATTGTGACTCGCTCCACTGTCGATCATTATCACGACCACAGTGCCTGCAATTCGCCCCTTGAGCTTGAGAGTTTGTGGTTGACTCACGCCCCCAATAGAGAATAGGGGTAGCTCCAGAGTGCCATATTCCTTGATATCCTCCCCAGTGTCTTCCTCCTCACCCAATGATTCCTCTTGGTCGTAGTTCTCGTCGAGTTCACTGTCCAGCAGGGCCACCTGCATGAGCTTGTAAGCACATTTATGTAATGGTGTATATGCCTCACCACAACGGAAGCACAGCCCCTTTTCCTTTCGTTTCAAGAATTCCTGTTGCGACAAGATTCTGCCCTCGCGCTTCATCTCACCTCGTTTGCCCAGTGTGTCCCCTGTGTTTGGTCGGAGATTCTCAGACGGTGGAACATGTGGTGTTCTGTAGGCTGGGCTACTCCCCTGTCGCTCTTGTCTGATGGGTTTAGCGGGAAATGGGCTGGGCCTTCCTTTTTCATAGCTCACGGTTTCCCCAGTAGTTACCAGCCCCATAATGGGCCTGGGCCGGGTGTTTCCCCCACCGTCACTCACTGGAAATCTTGTGCGATAGTTACCGGCGTATCCATACATCTCTTCGTCATGCGCCCTCGCCAGATCCATGGCTCGCATAATTGTGCGAGGTTCATGAACTCCGATTCGCTTTCCAATGTCCTCCCTGAGGCCGCTTAAGAAATAGCCAAGACACTGATCTTCCGGAAGATCGCCAACCTGCGACAACAACACTTCAAACTGTTCAATATAACCATCCAACGATTGCCCCCCTTGCTTTAGAGATGACAACAGTAGAAATGGATTGGATTGTCGTCTCCCCCCATATCGTTTGATCAACTCCTCGGCAAATCGTCTCCACGTGATGTCTGGAATCTTCAGGCGAAGCCAGTGGAACCAATGGTACGTTGCACCGTCCATATGAATATGAGCTAACCGAAGCCGATTGTTGGCCGGGGTGTCATGGAGCTCAAAATAGTGCTCTGCTTTTCCCAACCAGCCTCGCGGGTCAGTTCCATCGAAGCCAGGGATTTCAATTCTTTTGAGTGCATGGCGCATCTCAGTATCGGCGTACGTTTTTGATTCCTTATTAGAGTCCCGGGTCTCCTCCTCCTCCTGCGGAAAGGCATGATGATCGTCGAAGATATGAAATTGGCATAATCTTTAGTTTTGGGATTGGCTATGTGTATGTCTCAAGCTTTGGTCTTTTACATTCCTATTATGCCATCATTCAGTTGTATTACCCTTTTCAAATGACAGCATCTGTTGATATGATAATAACACAGAAAGATCGAAAGATAATAGAGACAAAGAGAGGAACTGAATTGTATTGATAATCCCAGCAATAGAACAGTAGCAAACCAACGAGAAAAGAAACAGAGACAGTGACCTTCCTCACCCAGGGAACATTCCCTGTACTCCCTAGCTAGTGCTAGTACTAACCAACTAACTACTGCTCCCACTAACTTTTCTGTTACTTAACAGTATTCTGATGGGCCTTGGGCCTTCTAGTGTAAACTCTAGTTATCTTGGGCCTCTCCTCTAAGCCTGTGTTATCCTCTAAGCCAGTGTGTGCTTCTGTGTCCATAACAGAGTAACTTCCTCCACCCAAAATGACATTATTGGCAGTGTATTACTTAACTGCGGTGAAATGTCTATCACTCCCTTAAAATCAATCCTAGTTTATCCCTGTGCTCATATGTTTTATTCCAAAGTATGCATGCATCTTTCTTTGGAGACTCGGTGCATGAAAAATCGCTTAGCGCCTAACTGTCAAATATTGATTTGTCTGATGAAGATCATGATCAAGCGAACCTTACTCTCAAACTTCATTTTACTGCATAATGTAAAAGGTATATATCCAGATAAATTTATCTTTTTTGCTGATAGGTTGAGCAACTCCATAAGATATTTAAACTATGTGGTTCTCCATCTGATAATTACTGGAAGAAATCCCGGCTCCCAAATGCAACTCTTTATAAACCTCAGCATCCCTACAAACGTTGCATAACAGAGACTTTCAAGGACTTCCCTCAATCGTCTCTTGCTCTTATACAAACCCTTCTCGAGATTGATCCTGATGAACGAGGCTCCGCCACTGAAGCCTTGAATAGTGAGGTAAGTACTTACATGAACCTTTTTTTTTCCATTTTGGCTGAATCCAACTAAAAGGCTGATGTGTTATTATTTCTACAACTAGTTCTTCACCACTGAACCATACGCCTGTGAACCATCAAGCTTGCCAAAGTTTCCGCCTAGCAAGGAAATAGACATAAAACTCAAAGATGAAGAAGCAAGAAGGTGCCTTTGGCTGACCTTTCTTATCATTCTTTCGATCAATAAACATCAGCTAACATAATTAAGTTTGCTTGTCAGGCTACGTGGTTTGGAAGGGAAACCTGCTTCTATAGATGGGAACAGAAAGCCAAAAGTTCGTGATAAGTTTAGCCGTGCAATTCCAGCTCCAGAAGCCAATGCAGAACTTCAATCAAACATAGACGTAAGTCAACTAATTACAATTTTATAATACTTTCCGTTGTGGTTCTCCCTTTAACATACTTTGGCGTCAAAATGGCGTTTCTTTGGGGTGATAATGAAAGTGCAATCGAAGGAAAAAGTACTTCACACTGTCGGAGCATTTTTATTCAATCCATGATATTCATTGAACGGAACATGGAGCAAAGTTTTTTATGATATATTAGCCCACCATGGGGAGAAGAACTTGAACTTTATGTGTAATTTTCCAAAAATTCACACAGCCCCCTCTCACCCAGTACAATTACTGAAAATATCCTTTAACTAAGAAGCCTCATAATTATTGTAAGTCCTATTGTTGCAGAGGTTGAGAATTATGTCAGATATTAAGGCCAAAAGTAAGAGCGAAAAATTCCCACCACCACATCAGGATGGAGCTGTTGGGCGACTTTTTGATGCGTATGGACCCGTATCATTTGGTGCATCAGACACCTCATTCAATCACTTGTTCTTTGATTCGAAGTCATCAAGATCTTTACGCCACACCATGTCAGTGAAACACAGTACAGAAAAGATGCATAGGGCTCCCTCCCGCAGATTCATCAACGCTTTCTATCCATCATCCGCAGGTTGGTCGATGGATTTTATGTTCGGTCGAAGACGAGCAGTTTCGGAGAACTTCAGAGATCCAAGGTAGCTCTGAATGAGGAAGTTGCTGTAAAATGTTTCCTGAAATATTTAGGTGGTCCCTTCCATCACAGATCAAGTGTAAACTAAGCTATTTTAATTTGTTCATTTCATGGGTTGTAGCTGTAGTAAGTAATTTTTTGTGTATATTGATTAAAACAAAGCACCATCGATCTACTCGACAGATCAGAGTTAGTTTGCTGCTTCTTGTTCTTAGCAGCAGCTACACACCTAATAAGTTTGTAATGGATCAACTTGTAATTTTTGGTTTTGTGTGGGGGGGAATATAATTACATTTACTAGTTTCCATTATCATTTTGGAGTAATATATAGGCTTGTTCAACCTATCTACTTCTATGATAATTTATAAACAACTTGTGAAAAACAAGTTTAAAATTCTTCTGGGTACTAATAATTGGTTTATAATTTAACTCGCATGATTTATAATCTATTACGTCAATTTGAAAGTAGTGGCTATGGATTTTCATATCTTAAAAAAAAGGAGAAGGGAATTCGAGATCAAAGGCCCTTTTAATACCAGCTTTTCAAGTAATAGATTAAGATGATCATTTTTTTATCATCTAAGAAATATAAAGCTTTTGGAGTGACTAAAGGTCGGCTGTTTTGACGTAAACCCACGAAGACATTTAAATGACTTAATTACCCAACAAAAACTCGATAATTTGTTAATTTGAAACACCGTGACAAGCACTCTCCCAAACCATGCCCAATATTTTGATTATGCTCCACCTCAAGTGGGATTTATATTTCCATAAAAAAAAATAAAGAAGTTTCCGCCGTCAGTTTTTACTTAATTAATGTCTAAAGTATTGATATTTATTAAATCTTTTAGCTGGTTCTCCATCTCACCACGGGGCGTTGAAATTAGGAAAAGGCCTACCTTAGTTTCTCCTCATTTGGCCTTTAAAGAACTCATCAATTTTGCTCATTCAGTTTGGAACAAAGCTGCTGATCCAATATTTTATCTTGGAAAACTCTAGATATTCTCAGACGACAAGCCAAAATAAAAAAAAAGATTATATCGTGTAAAAGTTAAAAATTTCACAGAGACGTTGGGGTTTTGGACTACCATATTGGATGAATCTATTGGAATACTATGAGTTGACTTTTTTGTTCCAATTAATTCCGGGCGTGTCAGCTTATATATATCTTTCCCTATGTGGGTATGGGACTATACAACTATCGCCTGCCTCATGCAGCGATTGCCCATTTCAAGTATAGGTTTTAACCGTCGAGTTTATCTCTTATCTTTTGCATATGAATTTGTGCGTTAATGTTTATATATATATATATATGTGCGCAAACCAAATCTTTACCCACTTGCGACCCATGACCAATTCAAGAACGCCGAGGTTGATGTCCATTTCCAATCTAGCCTATGATAGAGGCTGAAACAAGCATCCGAAATCTCTTATCTTTCACCTTTTATCAATTGATACATGGAATTTGAGCCTGGCGTGAAGAAGAAAAGCTCCATATTCAAGAAACTGGAGCGTTTTCTGTCGATGAACCAACGGAGAAAATCATCGCCTTCTTCCGCGACAAGCATGTTTTCCAAGAGCAGATCCTGTCACAGTAGCACACCACGCCATGTAAACGTTCCCACCGGTTGTTTCTCGGTGTACGTGGGACCAGAGAAGCGAAGATTCGTGATCGAGACCAAGTTTTTGAACCACTCTTTGTTCAGGATGCTGCTGGAGGATGCTGAAACGGAGTATGGGTTCAGCTGTGATGGCCCTTTGCTGTTGCCATGTGAAGTTGATCTCTTTTGCAAAGTGTTGGCTGAGATGAAATGCAGTAGAACTGAACATCATGCCTACGGCTCTTGCAGCCCCTTCGTCAATCCTGCGCGACGGTTAGGCAAAAGTGACTTGGCCAAAGGGAATGCTTCTTACGGCCTCCTAACCCCGCCGCGATGGCTCAAAATAGATCACTTCTGATCAAGCTCAAACTTTGATGGGCACCTTTGAGTATTTATTGGGAATGCATGTAGATATTGTAAGGATCCCTTTTAATATGAATGCCACGGCTTCTTGATTCTTGAGCGTTGGCGCATGAATCGATATTCAGACGATAAATCGATTTCCTTTTTTTAGCATACATAAACCTTAATCCTTGAAAAAACGAAAAAACAATCTTCCATATCGGTCTATTTACTTTAGCATAGTGTATACATATATATAACTCAGCAAATTGCAGGTGCTAGCTGTTGATTACAAACATGACTGGTACTGCTGATTTTCGATTAATATACCTGCATATATACTTCATACAATACAAAGGCCATACTCTAATATATTAAAGGGTTGTTGGTTCTCGAGTACCTCCCTCTGCAGAACCGAATTAAACTGCCATAAAAGTGCCAATTATTACATATTTATTATCATAATATATTAAACCTCGGAGTGGCATACATAAACCAAACATATTCATCTCCCCCCGTCAGGTTTTAATCTTGGGAGATCGGACAGAATCTGGATGCGCAACATCCTTCAGACCAGGAAATTTGGTGATTTTTTGGCTCATCGGTGGCATTGTTTCTGGTTCGGTGATGCAAAACCAGCGGTTAAACCAATCAACTGCTTCCGGGCACATCATCTTGAAGAAGAATATTGCTCTGAACCAAGAAGGCACCACCAAGTACTTGTCTCCTCGGCACACACTGTTCACTATCTCCTTTGAGCATCGGCCCACGGATTTGATCGGAACAGCGCTCATCACAACCTAATTAGAGTACTTGAAAGGTTAGCCAGCAGACTGACGAAATTTGATCCTTACCATAGGGCAGATATATAAGCAGCTAGAGTGTGGAGCCCAGCTAGCTTACATCTCGCATTTCTTGGTCGACTACCACTTTTCCATCTTTCGAAAGGATTTTTCCCTTGGTCATCTCCGACTCAACCAATCCGGGCATGACGATGGTAATTCCAATGTCTGATCCGAACTCGACTCGCATTGTTTCAAAGAAACTCACGACCGCAGCTTTGCTTGCCTGGAACCAATTAACAAAAGCAATCAAGATCCTGTTATCGGGATCAATATTAAACCATGAAAATCTGGATAATAGTTGATCACATTGTAATAGCTTAGCCTTGGTGCATTCAACCAACTATTCGAAGACGCAATCGCTACAATCTTGCCCTTTGTCATCCTCAGGTATGGAGCGGCAAAATAAGTTGTGTAGACCGGTCCCCAGAAATTTATGTCCTAAGGCCAAGGGAAATCAAAACATTATATATTGAAATGAGAGACAAGGGGTCGAGTAGCTAGCTAGTCTACCATAGCAGGCTTGAAGTTTGTAACATCGAAGGTGTCTTCAAACATGCAGGCAGGAGTGATCCCAGCTGGTATAACCAAATGATCCACTGTATCCACGAATTAATTGGTAAATTCTTTTTTACATATCCAACTAGTAATTAATTGATATGTGTAAAATGCTTACATCGCCCGAAATTACTGATGGCTTCTTCAATCAAACGCCTGCAATCTTCGACTTTCGAGATATCCGTGCGTATAGGAATGACCAGTGGAGAGCCGAGCCAACGGGCAGTCTCCGCCACATCTCGCAACGCCTTTTCTCTTCTGGCCCCAACAACCAAGTATGCCCCTCTCCTACCATACTCGTAAGCGAGGTGCTTTTAACATACACAATATGCATATCAAAACAAATATATTTAATCAATGTATATATATATTCATTCATCAACGCACTTGGAAACGGGTCGCCACTAGCTTATATAATCACACATACATGCACATTTCATTCACATCGTACCTCACCGATCCCAGAAGATGCTCCGGCGATCACCACGACCTTTCCGGCCACGTTCTCCCGGAAAATCGAACGGAAGATATAGCGGAGCGACCTGAAAAAAAGATACACCGGAAAAAGGAACAGGAAAGCATTGAAGGTGAAAATTGGTGCGAAGACGTTCAAAAATAGGTTGACCAAATCCATAGCTGATAAAAATCACAAGGTAGTTCAGTGGTATGTAGAGAATTATATCGGGGAAATAAATTCATGAAGAAAAAATAAACGTTGCATGTGTTATTTAGTTGCATGAAAGGATATTGACACGTTCGGCGTCGGATGGACAGCTGCATATCTTCGTGGTGATTTTTCTATCCACCTCTTCGCAGACAGACATGCATGCAATCTTCGATTCTTCTTGGCAATTTTAATCGAAGCTAAAATAGTGAGAGACTTGACCAGAACTGGGCCATGCTGCACTTAGATTTGCATAAATATAGTATGCTATGTATCCATCCACCCTTTAGGAGATATATGTCCTAAAATAATTTTGACACCGTGTTAAAATATATATGGTTAAAAATAATTAATGTCAAAATTATTTTGTTTTTTATCCGAGGTATTGTTTTAACCCATGGTTTAGGGTGTCAAGGTATCGGAGGTTTTGTGGGGTTCGGGGGTTTCGGGGTGTTGGTTTTCACTGGGTTAAAACATCTCCTCACTCCCTAGGGTTCTGCAGGGTTTTTCAGGGTACCGCAGGGTTCAGGGTAAATTTTAGTGTTTATTCAAAAATTAAAAGAAATCCATTTGAATCTTCCAAAATATATCATAAATGCTACTAGTGTATATATTCTTAAAAGGTTTCCTATTTCTAGTAAAAGTGTGGATAAATTATTGGCTGCGTTTGTTTTTGGCAGTTTCCTTGAATATTCTTTTGAAGATTCGTTGAGGTTGGTTTCTGAATGAAATATAGATATCATTATATAGTGATGTCAGATCAAATATGCACAATTCTCTGATAATATATTGAATTTCTTAGATACACTTTTATAAACTATTCTTCTTCATCTGTAAATTAGATTAAGAAACCGAAACATATCCCCTATTTGCACTGCAAAACCAAAAGTAAAAAAAAATAAAAAAAAATAGGTTGGACTTGAATCTCTAGATCTCCTAACAATAAAAAATTGGAATTGGTTGCACCCTAACAAGGGCCAGGTGTAGATTCGTGCTGCATGAATCATATATCTATATATATTCATGTGAAATTTTTCAGATTCAGTAGTCTTTAGATTTGGCATATATAAAGCATTAGAAAAATCAATTGCATCAAATTCTTTTACTGCACAAGAAATGAAGACCACTCAGTCGACCAATCTTGCTTGATATCACGTGGTATCCTCCATTTCCAGGCCCATACCAAGACAGACAAAAAACTAAAGGATCTCCACCAATACTTCAATTAAATATATACCACATAAATACATAGCATGCGACAAATATTACACTCTGATAAAAAAAAAAAAATTCCTCGATTAGATTTTTCAAGCATGAAACATCACACAATGATCGACCACATGTAGAGCATAATATAGTGCGCCCCCCATTCTGCCCGTGACGCGATTCCCGACATTTTACATAACAAAACATGCATTTGGATTCTCATCACTGAATATCTGTGGAGAAGGATATGCTGCATACGAGTCTTGTATAAACCTTTGAGGATACACCTGATAGTTCTGGAAGAATTCGTTCCTTCTGAAATCCATTTTCGCTTCCTCATCCTCTGATTCGACCCTTGGAGGAAATTTTCCGGCTGTAGTGCCGTTTGGCTCCTCTTTTTCTTTGCCGTTTTCGACTTTGTTGGTCTCCTTTTCTGCTTCCTCCACTTTCTTCACTTTATCCTCTTGGTTCACCTTATCCTCTGGCTCCACCTTCGAGATCACAGCTTGTTTTCCTGTCCTCTTCCACACGTAGTCGACGAGTTTTTCGGGTTCAAATACGCCTCTCACTGTCACTTGTGAGCTCTTTAGGTCTGATTCTGCACTGTCCACTCCTACATGAGGAGAATGTTGAATGTGTTAGATGCGATTCACGATTTCTTGATCCATGTGGAACTAATTAGTTAGCCTTGGCGAAGAATATTCTAATTTGGAACAAAGAAAGTTTGAAAGAATTCCAATAGAATATGATGAAGTGAACATTATATATATATTGCAATATAAAAAGGAAGCATATACAGATTGTCGCTGACGACGAATAATATAGAATCATCAAATTCCTTTATTATCTCAGATATGCAAGAAGAGGCAAAATTAAGGATCTTCGACACATTAGCAAACACATCTTAAAACGGTAACCAAAGCAAAATCAGCAAATATTTAGATAAACTTTTCAAAAACCGGAAAACTTTGTTCATTTTCCCACTTCTTGAGCAAATAAAAATGACACCTTTCATTCTTTGAATACGTTTCTTGATTTCTTGAGCGCAAGCTTCACAATGCATGTACACCGCCAACACGACAGTAACCACAGGAGGCTGGAACAAAAAGAAACACAGATTACATGAATCCAACACATTCTCAACCTTAGAAGAAAAATTAAAAAAACAATCCATTAGGTTAAAATAAAAAAGGCAACTTAAACTGAAAAATGAATAGCAAACCTCCTCCTTTTTCTTCTCTTCGGACTTGGCGTCCTCTATTATTTCTTCCGGCTTCTTTGGGTGTTCCGCCGGTGGCTTCGGGATTGGTGAAATAAGCACCACTTGGCGGTGGCTCTTTTTCTGAAGTCTCTCCAAGACTTTGAGTGGATCAGCTTTTTCACCTTTAACAACCACTTTACTGGTCCTACAATCTGTTATCACATCCTCGACTCCTGAAAATACCCAAAATAAAAGTTGAAATATTCTACGAAGTGGCAATCTATCTGTGCAAATGGGAAAAATTTTTGCACAGCTAGATGATTCCAAACAATGTTTGGGGCAAAGAAATGATTTTTAGTGAAAATCTGAGAAGCCCAGGAAAGAAATAAGATCAATCTACTAACTACCCTCAAAATCCTTGAGACATCTGCGGACTTTTCTGGCACATCCTTCACAATGCATGTAAACTTTCATGATAATGTCTTGCGGCGGCGGAGAAAGAGGCAACTGTGGCTGCTCCGTCGCCTTGGGTTCTTCGGATTTCATCTTCTCCTGACTATCTGCGTCAGTCTTCGGGGCTCCTTCTATCTTTCCCTCCTCTGCCGGCTTCGCAGCCTCCTGGGATTTCTTCCCTTCCTGCATAAAGCACACACGCAGCAATGCATTAAGAAAACAGATTTCTTAAAATAAAAATGGTGAGCGGACAGAATAAGACCTCTCCCATTTGTGCCCTCTTTTCTCCGGACTCCGGTGTTGAAATGGAGTGGAGCAGGGTGATACAGCTCAGATATCTTGTTCAAACAGAGACAACTGCACTGCTTGTACTTTTATTTTATTTTTGTTTTTCGCTTTTTTGCCCGAACACACACACTCAGACAGACTAGCAAAACGCAGTAAATAGGTTCTTTACATATGAAAATGTAGAGATGTACTGTGGCAAGAAACTCGGGCCGGCCAAACGGGGGAAATGTGGTTGATGACTCATCACAATCCGCTCTTTCAAATAATAAACAATAAAAAGCATGTACAAAATCGTTCCCCACTCTGTTTCCTCCTTCTAATAACTATTTGTCCTTTTTTTGAATGAAAAATGCATTGTTCTTGGGGAAGGTTCGAAATAATTATAGTTTTAGTTTAGGGGACCGAACCGTAAGGAGTTGGTGAAGGGGTCCATGGCCTGGTCGTTATATGGTTTGGAGGAAATTTATAGCTCATTTTCAATTCTATGGTATAGGAAGAGGCTCGCAATTACTTTTGCAAATAATTTATTCAATCGATCTAATTTTTTGTAAAACAACAATTAGTGTTCCTCAAGTGTAATCTGGTTTGAATTTTCAAATGAGCATCTCGATTTAGTAAATACATTTTCTCAAACGATTTATAATTTTTTTTAGTTTCATTTATTTTGTGATATGGTCCTGGACTCTGAGATATTTGCATCACCTCCATTTATTAAATTATATATACATATATCCATTTTTTCGTTGGCCCACCTAGTTCTATTCTAATTCAATTGTCAATAGGGCTTCTAGGCACCATTCATTTCCAGACTTCCCGGTGATTAAGGTGTTTTGCTTTCCTTTTAGTAGGCTTCTAATGCATCACATATAACTTTGCAAATTTTTTTTTTATATAGTTTGGGAAATTTTATTTTGTTACAATTGCGACGTCTTGGTCTAATTTTGGTATTTTGATGTCTACTCGGCGGCCGTCTTTCAAATACGTTATTATCATCTAATAATTACATTTAATTTACCGACAGTATTATGATATTATGGGGACATACATCCATGATTTTTTTTTTTACATAAGAAAATATATAATGAAATGTGAACATTTTTCAAGTAAAATTAATAATTTGTACGCACATTAAATATCCGATAGGTAAAACTAATATAAACTCAATTCATAATGCGTATAAATTAAAAACGGCAAGATTAACAACAATAAAAAACTAGTATATAATTTTAGAAATGTAATAAAAATTAGAAAAATGAAAAGGGGTACCTTATTTAACTTTCGATTTTCGGGGTGGGCGTTTTGAAAATTTAGGCTGCTTACTCCTTAGTTATAACTTTTAAAAATTCTGCCTTTTTGTTATTTGGTCATTGGTGATTTTATTTAACTTATAAATAAAAATTATACTTCATTATCATTAGGATGTCCGTTCCATCTCGGCAGCTCCCATCTACGAGGCTTACTATTTACTCAGATTTGATTCTTTGATTTTCTTCTAATTGTTTAGATTTATTCTGTTCCGTCTGTTGTTTGCTTTCTTCCTGGATCTGTTCAGTCTAGTCTTCTTCAGATCTGGTTCTAAATGCTAAAGATTGATGCTTTTGTTGAATTTGAACGTTTAGTCGATTATTTTCCGATATTCGACATGGGATTTTGAACAGTTAGAGATCTGTTTGATTCTTCAGTTGTTTTGTAAATATTCCCTTTCAGGTGTATTCATTTCCTTCAATTTCCAGATCGTACTGGTATTTCAGGCCTTCAAATTGTGGGCTGTTTTGGGTAATTTTGAAACTTGATCGTTGTTGCAATGTGGGTTGTGCTTGGATTTGAGCTATACTCCACACTTGCATGATTTTGGCACCGGACGATTGCCAAATTTTCTCAGAAGTTGAACTAGTTGGCTTAAGTTTGATTGCTTTGTGAATTCTAGTATTGGAAAGTTCAAAGGCAATTACAGAAATTCAATTTCTGTTACGGTTGGTATTCTCGCCCGCTTGTTTGGCGTGTGTGAGTGATTTCTCTGATCCTAGATTACTAAATTTTTCAAGATAGGCGTGTTATTGGGTGCAACTCTAGTGTGTTTATTGGGTGCAACTCTAGTGTGTTTATTGGGTGCAACTCTGAATAGGTGTTTACTCCACCCCTTCTTGTGCAGCTACTTCGTCTTTCAATTTAGCCATTTGGTGGCTTGATGTACTTGGATATTGATTTTTATGACAAGGGTGGCTCTCTAGTTTCCGTGGTTACGACTTTGATTGTTGCAAAGACTAAGGTGCTTTACATGAGTTTATATTGAGGATACATTGGATGTGATATTCTTTGCCTTGATTCAGTAGAAGTTATGGACGATGACAGCATGAGGAACTGGGGTTATTACGAGCCTCCACTTAGAGGACATCTTGGTTTGCAGATAATGTCTTCTCTGGTTGACCGAGATACGAAACCTTTCCTATCCGGATGCGATAATTCTTTAATGGTTTCACCTAATGGTGCTTTCCATCCCCGGGATTGCGTGGTTACTGAGCCTCCTGTCACACACATGGACTATGTTAGAGATAGCTGGATAAATCACCGGGAGAAGTTTTTGCATATGTTTCCATCAACCTCTCATGGTTCAATTCTTGCAGAAACTTCTGATGCTCATCAGTCCATGCCATTGCCACACCAACCTAATACAGATGTAAAATCAGGCATGGAAGAGCTGAATATTTTAAAAAAGGAAGCTAGTCCTCCTTTGAAAAAGAGGGCTGCTCCTGCCAATCCCAAAAATCCGAAAGGAAAGAAGCCAAGAAAAGGTCCCGTGCCAAAGGATAATGGCGATTGCTCTGTCCGGCGTGCAAAGGTGGCAAAGAGGAACGTGGATGTTGTGATAAATGGTGTTGATATGGATATATCTGGCATACCGATTCCGGTTTGCTCTTGTACTGGTACTCCTCAGCAGTGTTATCGATGGGGATGTGGGGGATGGCAGTCTGCTTGCTGCACAACTACTATATCGATGTATCCCTTGCCTATGAGCACCAAACGGCGAGGGGCTAGAATTGCTGGACGGAAAATGAGCCAGGGAGCTTTCAAGAAAGTCTTGGAAAAACTAGCAACCGAAGGCTACAACTTTGCTGACCCAATTGACTTGCGGCCTTACTGGGCAAAACATGGTACCAACAAGTTTGTGATTATCAGATAAAACTTATGCCTATACCAACATCGCATCCTGCTATGCATCTGGTTAATTATAATGTGTATATGTTCTGTGGCACGTGGTAGAGGTTTACTCACTCAGTTATTTGTAGTTCTTGAATCGCATATGCTCACAGACATGCTCATATCTGGGACATTTGAGGTTCTTATAAAGCTGTACACAGATTCTTGTTCATGCTTGTTTGATTTGCTGGAATATCTTCTAACTTCTTGATTAGGATTCTGAAATATCTCGCTAGTAATAGGTAAAGGACTAACTTTGATCTTTTACAGAGAGTATTACTATATTTGACATGTATGATTATGATTATTTTACTATCTTATATAATCATAATCTTTCTAATACTTGAGATAATAAGGGGGTTTATGGTGGTCCTAAATTCTAGAGGTATCCCCTATACGGGGTTCAGACATTTGAGATATCTGTTACAATCTAGCGTCAATCTAGTATTGTTTTTGCTTTTTACCGTTTTTCATGTCCGATCTTTCATAATTTTCTTTAATGTCTTTTTGTTGTGAAAAAATAGAGCGAAATTTCCTTTTTTAGATATAACTCAACTTAAAATCTTGTGCAACATATTAACTCGAAAATTACTTTTACGAACATTCAACGCATACCATCTTTAATATAACCCAATTCTTGAAAAAACAAAATTAGGAACTCGACTGCATTGGATATATTCTCTAGTATATGCCAATGCAAAAAATTATCGAAAGGGAAATGATATTCTTTGCTACATAAGGGTTCTTGAATTAGGCACAAGTACTCCGTGATTTGTTTTGAAATTTGGGGTCAAATGTAGCGGATTCCTCATAATTAATTTTTGTAGTTGACCTAACTTGTTTACTTCTCAATAAGCTTAGAATTAAATTCTGTGGCCTAACTTTTTAGGACTCTTTATGCTCACATATTAACTTATCGTTACATGACATGAACTGAAAAGGCTATACATTTTCTGGATGTAAGATATTTCAACGTGAGAAAATTCATTGTTTTTTTAACAGTTCTATTCACGTATCACGTTAGCATTATAGTTATTTATTCTATATGATTTTTAAAATTATATAATCATTTAAAAAAATTAATTAATTAAGGAACCCTGAAAAGATGTGTATGCAATTAATTTTAATAAATATATTTGGATTTAAAAAAAAAATCCAACTATATATATGTTGTCTAATACATCTTGTAAGACATTTTTTTTATTTTCTTGTGCTTTCCCAAGCAACGGAAACATGCTTGTTAATTAATGCGTCCTTTGAGTGAATTGAAGAATTCTGACCATAATTTACTTCAAGGTTCAATTAATGCACACCTTTCTTGGGGAAGTATTAGTTATATTTTGCCATTTAATTAAGATTATGCCTAATTTTAAGGTACAAAAATGAAGTCATCTATCACGTTGTATTTAATGGAAACGCTCACCTTTAATCACGTTGGTCAGCAGTTTCGTGAGTGCCTTTATTATTATACTCTCTCTTCATTTCCCCCTTGGAAGTTGGAACATCCAGTTATTTATTATAGATTTATAAAATAACATGCAAGATGGATCATTATTTCAAAAATACTATCGAAATTATAGTTAAATATTATTCAAACACAAGAATTATTAAAACCAACCGAAACAATATTCCGTCGTTTCCTTAACGTGCTGCCAAAAAATTTTTCACCGACGCAATTAAGTTGTTTCGTTTCCTTGTGTAATTAATTAGGGATGGAAGAATAATCAATTGAGTTTTGATTAAATTAGAATAGATGTCAAATTCTATAATCTTAGATATACAAGAGTAAGTAGGAGTTAGAGGAGATGACTTACATAATTGACTAACTCTCAGAACATATCCCAAAATATTTTAATGATAATATCTTTCACACGAGAATCTTGTTAGAGAGATTTAACCTTTTCGTGTTTTTAAACAAGGCAAGATGTAATTAATATTAAGTACTCCAATAGAAGCGTTTTACAATTTTTTTTATCGTTAGCAATTAGCAAATAGTGAACACACGTATGTTATCTATCACTCCACTGTAAGTCGAAACTCAAGAAACCGAAACAATAAAATTTCTACGGTTCAGTAAATTTTGATTTGAAAAACCTAGCATGAAATTGATTCGTCATCATTGCTCCATCTAATGTATCTTTTTTATTAAGTTCTCACAACTAAAATATATGGTATGAGATTTTCCTTCACTTCTAAAGTTTATAGAAACAACTTTAAAAGATAAAGGATGATTTAAATATAATTTTCCATCGTATCCACTTACAGACATGAATAAAGATTTTTTTAGAAAGGATTATTTAGGGAAAAAAGTTACAATACATTAGTTCATAAAGTGATAATAAACAAGGCTTCACAAAAATCTTTACCTTAATGTATATACTTAAAATGAGACTGAGATTTTGTATATAAAAAAAGGTTATTTCACGAGAAGCCTCAGTGAATTATAATATTACCCCCTTTTCCTACGTATATACTAATCAAATATCAGAATATTTTCTACCCATATAGCAATCAACAATCAGGATATTTTATATATGATACTCTTGTCATAAAATAAAAAAGTAAAACTTCTTCAAGAATCGCGAAGAAACGTGACAAGACAGACAACCCATGTGAAATTAACACCACAAAAAGTCAATTTATACGTTCTCAAACCACCACCCCACCCCACCCCCACAAACACACACACACACACACACACTCCTGGTCTAAGATGAATTATGTATATTTGTTTTTTTTTTTAACTAAAATATCAGTTAATTTGTAATTTCGGTTTATTTTTGGGTTAACGATTGATAATATAGTGACACACACACACTCCTGGTCTAAGATGAATTATGTATATTGTTTTTTTTTTTTTACAAAAATATCAGTTAATTTGAATTTCGGTTATTTTTTGGGTAACGATTGATAATATAGTGATAAAATGAAAGATCTTTTCGAAACCTTGAACTGATTAGATATTTTAACCAAAATAAAGGGCAACGGTTGTTTTTATTTTATTCGATATTTTGTGAAATGTATAGTATTTGAATGTGTTCCACCCTGCATATTAAATCTGAAGCTGTGTGTAGTCACTCCTTCCTCGTTACCATATTACGCGGCCCCTCTCCCCTATAAATTTCACCACTCCAAGATCTGAGTTTTATCTCAGTCTCGCAAAAACGCTAAAGCCGGACCATGTCGACGCCAGCAACGCAGGTGGTGCCGCCTCTCAAGGATGAGCTGGATATAGTGATACCCACCATCCGGAACTTGGATTTCTTGGAAATGTGGAGGCCCTTCTTTCAGCCCTACCATTTAATCATAGTCCAGGATGGAGATCCGACCAAGGTCATCAAAGTCCCCGAGGGATTTGACTATGAGCTATACAATCGGAACGACATAAACAGGATTCTTGGCCCTAAGGCGTCTTGCATCTCCTTCAAGGATTCCGCTTGCAGGTGCTTTGGATTCATGATGTCCAAGAAGAAGTACATCTACACCATTGATGATGATTGCTTTGTAAGTTTCTTGCCTTTCTGATTCTTGGATGGTTTTTCTTTCTTTCGCGTTTTAGGGATCTGGGAGTCAACGCTCTATGAGAAAAGGCTTTCAAAGATATTCCTTTTCGATGGCCGATTTATTTGAGAGGGAACTGTCCGTGTATTGTACGTCTGAAACATGCCCATATTATGTGTCCCGCGTAGAGTATACTGAATTCAGTACACCAATTGTCTTCGAATGATTCTACATTGTTTATCATGTAATTTGTTTGAAATGGACTAATGCAGACAAAGATAATTGATTATTCTCCGACTGATTTTGATTACGAATGTACTCACCCCTTCAGTAATTATTTTCTCAAACGTTAAAAATTTCTTACGATGCTCCTTGAAATGTAAAAAAGGTGGCTAAAGATCCAAGTGGGAAAGACATCAATGCATTAGCTCAACACATTCACAATCTGCTCAGTCCATCCACACCTCTCTTTTTCAACACCTTGTACGATCCATTCCGAGAAGGAGCAGATTTCGTGCGTGGATACCCTTTTAGCATGCGGGAAGGTGTGCCAACAGCGGTTTCTCATGGACTTTGGCTCAACATTCCCGATTATGATGCTCCGACTCAGCTTGTTAAACCTCGGGAGCGCAACACGAGGTTGTTTGATGTAGTTGATCTTGTCCATTTTTTTGTATCATATCTTTTATCTCGATGCTGCAAATTAGTAGGTACATGTGCGCTGATGTTGGTCTGTAAACATAGGTATGTTGATGCTGTTTTGACAATTCCAAAGGGCACTTTGTTTCCCATGTGTGGAATGAATCTTGGATTCGATAGAGAACTAATTGGCCCGGCAATGTATTTCGGGCTCATGGGCGATGGCCAGCCTATTGGGAGATATGACGACATGTGGGCTGGCTGGTGTACTAAGGTAGCCTGTTCAGCTGATCTACTTTCACACATTGCGCACTCTTTTTATTTTAACACTGTGATGAAGGGTGGACCTCATGATCAGAGATTTTGGTTGCATATATAATCGTTGTTCATTACCATTTGTGTGTTGTTAAATAGTATAGGTGGGCCAAGCATGGTGAACCCATCCCCCCTGCTTCAAACGGGTTAAAATATATTTCATTTAAACTATAAAACTTTTGCCCTTCTTCTTCTCTGCCTCTTACCTGTAATCGTGCAAATGGAATGCCAAGATGTTGTTTTGCCTTACATTGGGCTTCTAGGCTTTCCCTTGTGTAAAGAAATGTGATGCATATTCTTGCAATGAGGATGTTTTCTTATCCTGATGGAAACTTTTGGGCATGCAAAAACAGAGTCAATTTGAAATTCTATTTCTTAGGACTCAACAAGTCGAAAACTATAAATTGCAGGTTATTTGTGACCACTTGGGTCTAGGAGTGAAGACTGGTCTACCCTATATCTGGCACAGTAAAGCTAGCAACCCATTTGTGAATCTGAAGAAGGAATACAAGGGCATATACTGGCAGGAAGATATCATTCCATTCTTCCAATCTGTTTCCCTGCCTAAGGACTGCACCACCGTGCAAAAGTGTTACATTGAGCTTTCCAAGCTTGTCAAGGAGAAGCTCGGCCCGATCGACCCCTACTTCCAGAAGCTCTCCGAAGCTATGGTGACATGGATCGAGGCTTGGGATGAAATCAACTCACCTACAAAGTTGGAGGCTCTATCACTCGACGGCAAGAAGGATGCTTCTGCTTCTAACAAGAAATAGACTTTCCTGTCTTGGTTTGTTTATTTATTTCTCGAACTTTTCCATTGAATCTAGATATTCTGTTGTGTTCTGTCTTTCAATTATAATATTGTAACAATGACTCATCTGTCATCCCGTTGGAGGGATTAATGATTTTAAGTTATTTGATATTCAAATCTGGTGGGTACAATATTTATGATAACAAGGATTTAGTTTTGCATACTTAATGTTATAGTATAAGTTGAAAAAGGTATTTGATTTCATTTCTGAGCATTGCACTGATTTCTTAATTTCATGTGCTACGCCTATACTGTCATGGTGGTTCGTTTCGATCCGGTTAAATGTACATCCTAACTGGAGCTGTGTTGATCTGACTCGATCTCGAACTCGAAACCTTGTCTCATACATATACATGCATGTATCATCATCTCATTATCAATAAACATCAGCATCTTATTTGAACTGCGTTTAGTTGTTTTGAACAAATTGACAATAGTAATTCTATAACCAACCCATAACAAGTAAATCATGCTTTATCTTCACCATAATCATAAAAATACAAATACAATTACTTGGGAAAGAATGATGATATTGGCACGGCTCAATCAAAACATAGAAGCCAAGTAGTTCTTGGGAGATTTGATTTGATTGAACCATTCCAACATTATCAATGATTTATAAGTAACTCGATCAACAAACAAATTCTGTAAAAACAACCAAGAAACTGATAAGCCAATGTACGGGTTCCATTACGAGGAACAAAATCACGTAATAAAATGAAGTAATACACATAAATTACCTCTATTGTATACCATCAGAAGTAGTGATTATGATCGAGAAATTGTCGTTATACCAGTACTCGATCGCCCCCTCTCTTTTTCGTTTAAATTTATGCCTTAATTGGATTCACTAGCTTCACGAAACATGAGGGAAAAATAATCAGAAAAGATATGTATAGAGCAAGAGTTGTAAATGGTAGAAGAAAAAGAAAAGATTTGCAATTGAAATGTTCAAGTCTCCTTGCACTCGTTCAAAAGGATTCATTTATATATATTGAAAAAATGTTGTCACATAATGCGACGACTTTAGCATGTCCTTTTCTGGAAAAGTTTAATATAAAAATTTATTACTGTGTATTTTAAATTGTTTCGCCGGCTAAAAAATCAAAATTTTTAGGTTGAATATTAAATTTCATCTGGTCCGCATCTCAAAAATCAAGAACCAATCCGCTGCAAATCTTAATCAAAAATATTTTTTTTTTTTAGAAAATGCTCCAATCAATTGAATAAATCTATATTCATTGGATTTATTCCTCTCCGATCGAATTAAAAGTTTTGGACTAAACTGTCGGAAAGAACTTTAAATTAAGTTGGCTGTTAAGCTTATTAAAAATTAGGAATCAATGTTGTTTTCATCTACAAATAATAACAACAAACAAGGCCATCCAGTGGGAGACAAATGCTGAACTGATTGATTGAGTAGGAAACCTAAACCGATGTTTTTTTTTTTTCAAGATATAAATTAATTGTCCGATCTTCTATATTCATATGGAGTATGAGGAATCCATTTGCTGTCCCTCTACTCGAATTTATTAAATATCTCGATATGTATAATAGTTTAAAATTCTTTGAGCATATGGAGTTCAATTTTAATATGCAACTTTGACAGCAATTGTGATTATAATAGTTATCACTTTGTGAAAACCAACACCATCTCAAATTTCCTAAACAAAAATTTTACATTGAAAAATATTAGTAACACAATGTAAATATATATCACAAATCCATCCTCCTAACGCAAATAAATATTTGAAGTCCGACAATCTAGTCAACATTAATCCCCACGTAGGGTAAGATGTTCGATGAAAAATTAAGATGAACACCAAATTTTTATAGAGATCGAAGAGAAATAGACCAAACTACTCCAATCTTAACCGAAACAGCGGAATGGACCTTCATCCCGGACGAATCCTTCGATTCAAACCTGCAAAGAAATCATGAAAAAAGTGAAATGAAACACACAAAGGATCACACCAGCCATATGATCTCCCAACAATTTGAATGTTTTGTTCTAATTGTCGCGTTTTTGGTACACTAAAATGGAATTGATTGATCTTGTATTTACCTTTGGCATGCTCAAGTCGCATTTGCTTCGTTATAAACGCTTGAGCTTGTGTTTCTTTCTTGAAGCTCATTCTGCTTAACCTTCAAAAAATGGAAAAAAAAAAAACAAAAACCTAATGGCCTTAAAAATTTTGGTCACCATTGAAAGAACTGCATAATTAAATCATCTGACTGTGGATGCCCACTTTCTTTTGGAGATGATTGTTCTCTTCCTGAAGATCTCTGTACTGCATAAAGAAAAACAAAATTATAATATGAGTTAATAATGTTAAATATCCTCTTATCGAATCGAATATCACATCTCCCTTTCGAACAAGGACCAGATATTAAAATCTTACTCTTCTCTTGAGATAGCTGATGTGTTCTGCAACTATACGCCTCTGTGAAATTGAAGTATTTGTGCAGAAAAAAGAGAAAGTTATGAAGCTAACGACTAAGAAAATAATAATATAGAAAAAAAATTAGATGCTTGTTAGATATATACTACCTTTTTAGAGCGAACACGTTCGACCCCAATCCTCAACTGGCGTTCCAGTTGTTTCAAGTCTTTCATGCCCAGCCCTGATAGATTTTCTCCAGCAATATGCCTTTGTACATTTATATAATAATAACTATGAAAATAGCTACTGGAACAATACCAATAACTACTTGAATAGTAAATTGACTTCATAATTATCTTAAGCTTGCTATAATTACTTTCTTTTTAAAAAGAAAGTGAAAACTTAGTTGTGAGAACAATTTGGAATAGATCACACACTTATCTCTTGCTTCCAAAGAAGCTACTGTTCTCCTCAAATCATCAATCTCATTCTTCCAGACCTTAAGAAAAACACAGAGAAGAAGTTTAAAGTGTGAAATGGAGTGCGTGCATGTGTGTGACTGTGTGTAGATACATGCACTATACACACACACACACACACATATATATATATATACCTCCATGTTTGTGAAACCTTGATCATTTGTTTGAGTAATGCCCACTTCACTTTTGTACCTTGCTATGGTCCTATGAATGCTGCATCATAAGAATGACACTTACAATATCGAAATCGATCATCATGTGTATATATATATATATATATATACATATATAAAAAGCAAATCGGAAGGCGTGACGGCATTACGTACTCATGACTAGAAAACTCATAAACTTTGCCTGAAGGGGAGAAAATGAGGAGTGCAACCTCAGCATCACAGAGAATCGATAGCTCAAAAGCTTTCTTTAGCAATCCATTCCTTCTCTTTGAGAATGTTACCTGCCTGTTTGTGGGATTCTCGATTCTTTTAAGTTCCACTTTCCCTCTCCCCATCTATATTTAATTGTATGTGTCGTCCTTCGAATATAAAATACTCTATTTTAATTTCTCCAATCAAAACTCTTTGTTATGCAGAATCTTGCTCGTCCTCCAAGATATCTTTAAAAGGTTAAAGAGAAAGCATGCTCTAAATATTCTTGTCGCAATATATATCTATATATATATATATATGACCGATGATTCCACTTTTCGGAACGTGACTCAATTTGTCATGATTGTGTTAATTAATCTTATATATCAAATATTTAAGTGGAATTTTCGTACAATAATAGAAAAAAATCACAAGTTTTTAGACGGAGTGTTCAACGAGGATAGAAAATACATTTGCTATACTCGTTTCCATCATTAATTTATATAATGAGAGTTGAAGTATCGATAAAGATAAAGGAAAGAAAATACATGGCTAATTTTTCTTCTTTTCTTTTTTTCCCGGAGAAAATTACTTAAATTTACTTTATAACATCTAAAAATAATTGGATTTAATTAACATGCTACATCTTTATTAACAGAAAAGAATTGAGTTATAGCTTTAAACTATATGTAAAGAAAGAGTATCTTGCACCTTAGTGGTCTCTCATAACACACCAATTGTTTCTCCTTAAATTACCCCTTTCACATTATATAATATTTTTCTGCAACAAAACACAACTGAATAAATTTTTCGAATATTAACATCCACAAATTACTTGAACCCTATTCTATTTAACACAAAAATCCGAATACAAATTAAGATATTTAAATGTCTTCCACACTATTATAAATTTAACTTAATTAAAATAGGTAAAGTGCTCGTCGTTAAATCAATGAGAAGCCGCAGGATACGAATGTTAGTTTATTGGATCTATATATATATATATGAATCACCTCAATAACTAATACGTCAATTCAAATTTATCTCTGATTGATTATTAGTTCACTGGGTAAATTCTATGTATACTTAGATTTAAACATTGATTGCATTTTGCTTTTGAGGTAACAAACATATCCTTATTTTTATATTTTCATAATTAAATTAGGATATTTTTATACTCCACATCTTATTTCTGATATAGAGAGAGAGAGAGAGGGTATAGAGTTAGAAGAAGCAGAGAGAGAATTAAGGCTAGCGTTTATTAGTTTGTTTCTCCATTTGGACATTACTAAAAACCTGCAATAGGAAAACGAAACGTAGTCGATGGAGAAAAAGAGACACCTTCCACCAGATACTCGACACCTGTCTCCAGATTTGTTTCCATTGTGTTGATTGATGGGACATGGTGGGTTACGAGGATACTATGAAATGGGAAATCATTGCATTGCTTGTGGTTTGAAAACCTAGTACAATAACACGTATATATATATATATATATATATATGGTGGGTACGTGCGCCGGATTAATGTCCAAATACCTAATTTAAATTTTAGCATGAAAAATAAGTTAACGGCCAACGTTAAATACAACACCATAATTACTTTTTATATCGAGAACTTAGTCCAGAAAACGTGCGTACATACTCATCTCTACATCTAACGATTGCAAGAAACTTTGCATTGAAATTGCTTTTTTGGTTGGCCGACACTTTGGGCTGTGATGCGTCTCACTTAACCTGCTACGGCAGACAAGATCGATCACTTTGAATATGTGATCAATAGACTGAAAATGGAAGACCAAGTACCATATATACTAGCTAGCTCATTCATTTTTAACCTTCAACTTTAATATTTTTCTTTTTATCAGCATAATTTATACTTCCTGAATTTTTCGGGACTAAGAATATTAACCATTATAGAACAAATGTAATAAATCGAAAAAAGGAACACCCTTTATTGACCAGTGTGAGTCTCAGAGAGTGACTAGTGATTACATTATTGTCCATTTTCTTGGACTTTTACTTCTTGACTATGTATGTATGTAGATCATAGACATATCTCTATGATATTTCATGATTAATTAATAGTTTTTTTACAAGATATGTATGCATTTTCTTGCTCAAGTTATTTTATATCCTGGATCTCCATCCTTGGATGGATGGGTTAAAAGGTTAGCCTCATGATGTAGTAGTGCTTGTTCAGGCTAGGTAGGTGTAATCTTTGGTAAGCATTTCACTTGTGAGGAGGCCCATACCATACCCAAGTCAGTTTGTTGCTGGGTTGAGTATTTAGCGAACCCGTGACAAAGTAAAAGTCGCTAGCTTTTCATAACGAAAAGAACTTTTCACTTTAAAACCTATAGTTATCTTCGTCATGTTGGAATTATTGTTTATATTGCAAGTATTTCATTGGAAAAACATATTTTTCTTGCATCGAAAACTAATTTCTGTTCGATGTCCTTTCGCTTTATCTTAAGGGATTATTTAGTATATCATTAAGATTCCATCTTAATTTCTTACATTCGCACAAAATTATTTAATATTAAATTTTTAATATTATCCATACATCGTGTGATAATTAAATGTCGCTAGTTAATATCGATGTACTTCTTTAGGCAAATCCCTAGTGTTTTTTAGGAAATGATACTTTATTGATTTTCAAGAAAATTCATTATTATTATTGAAATGCAAGCAAATCCCTTGTTTCTTTAGGAAAAAGATACTTTATTTTTTCAAGAAATTTATTATTATAGTTAAGATCATTATTAGGATTGTAATGCAAGCACAATTCTATTTTGTGCCATCAAAGAAAGTGAAACGAGTAGTCGACATGAAATGCATGAACATGTCCCTGGACCGGGTTTTTACCCAAAAATTTTCATTCATATGGTTACAATACTTTATCAGTCTCATGTATTCAGTCCTACACCGTGTTCACACATGTTAAAAACACGTGTTACAAAACTGTTTTCAACTTTTGTAGAAAATTTTGAAACAGTTCACCGTGGAATTAATGAATTAACATAAATACAAAAAATAGATTTGACTAAAAATAATATTATATTTGAAAAGTCAAATATATATTTGGATAAAATTATACATATAGATATATATATAGTAGCTAGATTTAGTAATTTAATTATTTAAAACAAGATAAGAATCACCATCCTTATCACTACTGTACCCTAGGACGCACCCTAACAGGGAAACCTCCAGCCATGTGAGCCGTCAACAGAGGAACAAAAATGGGTTTGTCCTGCCGAACCGGTAGAAACTCGAATCGGCTCAAGACCGAAGCAACCACATATTTCATTTGAATGAAGGCCATCTCTTTCCCAAGGCACACTCTTGGACCGGCCTGAAACACGGGAAACTTGAAAGGGCTCACTGATTTCAGAAACCCATCCTCATGAAACCACCGTTCCGGTTTGAACTCGAACCGGTCCTCACCCCACAACTCCTCCATCCTCCCCATTCCATACGGAAAATACGTAACCCGGTCCCCACGGTAAACCGGAGTCCCATCGGGTAAAACGTCGTCGCTTGCTGCATGCTTCGAGTCCCACGCCACTGGTGGGTAGAGCCTCATGCATTCACACAAGCAGGCTTTGATGAAATTCATTTCTTTCAAATCTTGAAAAGCCAATTTCTCTTTAGAAATCTGGCACGAAGTAATTTCCTTCAAAACCTGCTTTTCGATTTCCCGGTGACCAGTAAACAGCCAGAACAGCCACGTCAAGGCAGCGGAGGTGGTGTCTCTTCCAGCCATGAGAAAACTGATAACCATATCTCTTACCATTTCACCATCCATACCGGCTTCCAGAAACCTCGACAAAAGATCCCCGCCGCCGCTGCCATTCTTAATCTCTTCTGTCTTGGCTCGAATTATTTCATCTACGCAACCATGCACAATATCCACAGCATCTTTCAAGTCCTTCTCCGATCCCACATTCAAGGCTCTCTTCGATCTCCACACCGCAGAAACCGGCGCAACCCCACGCATGGCTGATTTCTCTGAGGCAGAATCGAACGCCACCGCAAGCGGCGGCGCTGGTCGAGAAAGGTCCAGACAGAAAGGGTCCGTCCCAAGTGCAACTTTACAAATGGTATCGAATCCAAACCTCTTCAAAACCTCTTGCATGTCCAAGATCGCGTCATTTTCCGCTGCATTTTGGAGAATAGGAATCAACCTAGTCTCCACCTCGCCTTCAAGAACTTTCACCACGAATTCTCTGAGAGATTTAGCGCTGAATTCATGGCTGGCCAGCTTCCTCTGAATGATCCATTTTTCACCATCGACGTTGAAAATCCCGAGGCCAAGAAAATCACCAAGCAAGTCAGTAAAAGGCCTGCCCTTTGGAAAGTTGACGAAGTTGGTTTTCAGGATATACTCAACGTTTTCCGGGTTTGCGATGACGACTATCCTCGGTGCACCAAGACGGTGCACAACAATCGTCTGTGTCCTGGATCGGGACAAGAGCTGTGTGTACCAGTCCAACAAGCGGTGGCGATTCTGGTGGAATGAGATCAGACATTTAATGCGAGGGATTAATGGGAGCTTGACAAATTTACCTACACTGGAGGTGAGTTTTTTGAAGTTCAGATAAAAATTCTTAGATGATATCATGCAAGAAACCAGAAGAAACCCTAGAGCGACACTGGAAAGAAGAGAGAGAATCATGATGATGATGATTATTATTATATGAAAAACGGAGAAGATGACCTTGATTTGGGTTGAGAGTTAGGAGAAATGCCACTCCTATTTATAGGATAAAGAAAATAGTAAAGCAGAGGAATTATGTCACGTGTTGAATTTGTGAAGAAGAAAAATGTGTAATAAAGACCTCTGTGATCTTTATCGGTGATTCGCTTGTAAAAAGGTGGACGGATAATACGGGTTGTGGGCGAGCCCGGCCGGGATTCAGCGGTGCCGTGGGCCCACAATTCTATTGTCCGAATCAATTTTCACTTTGTTTAAGGTCAGGTCAGACTTCCCGTTTGAAAGTTCCAGATAAATGTGTTATAATGATAATAAAATACAAAAGGAACATATTTCTATCTTTTAATTATTACTTTTAATTTAAACACGTGCGAGTGAAGGAGATTATCACGAAATCCTTGACATACTTTAATATTGATTTGATTATATAGATATCTATTACATATTTATTATATTAATGATAAGGCATTTTTATTTTCCATTTCGTCATATAACTGAGGCAAGATCTCGATGGAGATACAATATTTATTACGCAAGGCAATCCCTCTATAATAGTATCTAGTTGTTTATGTCAAATATAACAGAATCTATTTGATAACCAGCATTTGTATGTTGCTTATATCAATGTGTAATCATATATGGACCCTTGAAGATTAAGTTGAACTTAACAATGCTTATGGAGAATTTCACCCTTATCTGACAGTGATTATTTATTCTCATATATAAGATTCACTATAAATTTTTTGAATTCTACATATATTAATAATTTCAACTCTTCGGTTCCTCAGATAAATACATTATGGCTTGATTAATAATAATTCAATCCATGATTTGTTCAACAATTACTCATGCATGGTTTGCAATTGATGTTTGCTTGATCTTACAAGAATCATTGCATTTACAATTTCTTGGCATTTTCTTTGTAAATCTCGTGACAAATCACTTGTCACTGCCAATATATTATTCATTAAGTACATTTGAAAGATGAATTCATAGTTCCCCATCAACTCCAGCAAATTATTTGCTTGTACCCTTTGTTTGTGATTTTTCCCTCATCTTCACTTTCAAAGATTGGAGGAACATAAATCATTGAAGGATATGAAAACTTAACTATGTGTTATAATGTGATCCGACGTGTACTCCCAGCCAGCTCTTTTCAATGTCTTTTCTTGATTCATACCTCGTCCAGTTATGACATCATCATTGTAGATACCTTCAATAACTTTTTTCAAATTGTTTCTCACAAAGCATGTCTCTTCTCTTACATGACACTCCAACAACATTATTCAACTGTGCAACAATAATGAAAAATGTAGAAATACTCATATGATTTTGTGTAAGTTGTAGTTGATGAGTAAAACCATGAACATAATGACCAGACTTGTTCTCCATCATAATTAAACTTTTTAATCCACTAAATCCTCCTCTCAGTCTCATATTGCTAGCTCTATCGTATCCTTGTCCTCGCAAATTAGATATAGATAACCCATGTTGACACAACAAATAAGTTTCGATCAATGTGTTCTTTCTGATTCATTAAGTCATAATTAAGCTGTTATAATACACATGTTGTACTCTGATCTCCAACATGCTCATGAAATATTTCCCTTTTTCTCCAATTTTTTAATCACTCGCCACCTCCTTGTCCACCATGATCAGCTTTAAATAAATAGCAATAAATGCAGAAGGGTACTGCAGCTTGAAATCTTCGTTTCTCCTTTGCACAAGAACGCCAAGGAAATTTATGATTCTTAGGCTGAAGTATTAACACCAAGCAATCTCCCTCTCACTCACATCGACGATGTTTTTTCTTAGCCCAAGATCTCTAGGATACTCATTCGATTCACATGAGGAGGAGGAGCCATTTTTTCCCCCTAAAGTTGAACATTTCTTTAACAGAATATACGTTTCATAGATCAGACATATATATTAGTCCTGAGATATCCATTGTGGTCATTACGCTCGATGGTATTAAATTATGTTGGAGCCATGAACTATTTTAATGCAATTTAAATTTGCAAGGTAGTCTGATTGTTTAATGACAGTTTTATTGATCCTATTAATATGAATGTCAATTTATCTCGGAACTATAGTCACAAGTAACCATGATATTGTTGACCGAAAGTGGGAATGAGAAATATATATATTGTTGTTGTAATTATTTTTATTAGTAGTTACAATTATTACAATTAATAATAATATTTGCAGATGTGTTATATATATATATTACTAAAATATTTAAAATTTCAGTGCACGGTCACACCCCCTGAATATTAGCATATATCCGCCACTGATTCTAAATGAGACGCATTATTTCCTACGTTTTCAGTCATACTAAATAAATTTGTTTTAACTCGTCGGCGTAGATATTGTTGTCCCAAAAAATCCAAAGTAGAAAATTGGCTGGCTAGCTACATGTCGACAGTTGGAAGCTAACCCACACGCAATCCAAGTCTCAACTTGATACGTGGCATCCTTTTTCTTATTGTTAATATTTTATTATTACTATTATTATTGTTTTGGCGGTTGATAATAAGATTGTATTGCATTTAAAATTGTGATCTTATTATTTTGCTTTTCTCGTTAAATAAAGATAGTAAAGGATATAACAATTTTGGAAAATTTTTAGTCTACATATCAAAATATACATTCTATAGCTGTTTCACACTAAATAATTAAGGTATTCATTGATATATATAAGATATGTAATTTTGTGAAGAACCACTTGAACCTCCCTCTTAGGCCAAAGTAAGATTAGTTTATAGCTATGTTATATCTAACATGATAAACGTTTTATCCAGTTCAGAATAAACTAATCACGCCTTCAAATAAAGTAATGAAGAATATTACCATTAGGATTTTATGTGGAGCTTCTGGCGTGAGTTGATAGGGCTGTTATAAAGTAATGTTTTATTTCTTATTAGGTCGTTTCATTCCTCGTCTCAAGCATAGCATATACGTACGTGTGGTTCTTATTAGATCTTATAAGATTTTGAGATAATAATTCGTACAACATGATTATATTTGTTAACGTAAGAAAATATATACTTTTTAATACGATAAGTGTTATCACATGAACTTATTAAATCGGTTTACAATATAAATTCGTGAAATCGTCTCATCGTATATCTATTTTAAATATTTTTATTGTTATGTTGTTTACTTCCCTAATAAACAGTCAAATGCCTTTTGCCTCTTCTCTTATTTTTGTTTTATAATCAAACACATTACCGACTCGAGTAATATTATATAAGAAAACAATTATATGGAAAATATTTAATTCTAGGGACACAAAGTTAATAGTTTGACTGTCGACTTTACTAGAAGATTAAATTTTAGTAAAGGAACATTTAAATTTTGTTTACCTCGAAGTCCATTTTAGCAAAATTTTTGAAAAATAATCTATAATGTCAAATCATGTAGTATGTGTGTGGATGAAAGAAATTTTAGATCCAATATAATTACTTAAAAAACAGTTAGTCAACAATTTAAAATATTTGTCCGATAGATTTCACCCAAACAAATCGATTTTAGTTGTCATAAATTTAAAATTCACAACTTCAAATTTATAAATCTAATAAATACCACTTTATTTTGTTTACACTGTCTTGGGTTTCGAGTCCCACCCCACCATCTTCACTAAAGTTAAATAAAAAATTTACACATATGCGAAAGTATGCATATTTTTATTTATTTTACACGTTAAATTACAGAATAAATAAGTTGATAAGAAAGGGAAAGTAGGAAAGGGACAAACCTATCTATGATCACCAGTCCGGCCTCCTCCGGAGGAATAAAAAAGTGGGGGAAGATAGACACTAATTTTGAACAAATAATATTAAGAATTGTTTTTAATAAGATTAGTTTAATGTCAATTCCATGCCTCTTACAAACCACGTGTAGTAATTCATGATATGTTTTACGACATGTCCTCTTCCTTGCCACTTCTTTTACGGCGCCCGTCAGCAGCAGTGATCATAAATACACGTACACATAGGTGTACGTGTGTGTGTGTGTGTAACGTATGATCTTTTACAATCTATGTTTTCAACATTTAATTCGGTATAAGTCAACATTCTGAGATCTCAATGCGTCGCAGGTCAGCTCTCATTGCTTGCTGTCGACATCCGTCAATTCTGAATCATTGACCATTTGTGTTCCATATAAAAGATTATTTTCCATGGTGAAATAAATATCCATTTTCGCATAAATCAGATATTACATATTATTGTATAGTTCTCGTAACTTCCATGCGAAATATAATCCTTATTTTTAATGACTAATTAATTTCAGTAATGTATCACACAACCCTTGTAAAATTTCATGTTATATATATATATATATTGCATAATTTAGTTCTCGTATCCTCATATATATACTTTCTTGACTTTACCTCAAGATTCGATTCCAAAGATATGACGATGGCGATAGAAAAGGTCCCCAGCTAAGAGGACTAGCTTCTGGTCCTTCCATTCAGCCACCTATCACTTGTCATTCATATTACAGCTTGTATTCTATTCGAGTTAAAGAGTGGTTAAAAATGGAATTGAGAATAAGTTAAGGTTCAGATTTGAATAATTAAATTTCACGATTGAATTTAGATATATTGTATTTATTGGTCTGTCCAGTATTACGTACACTGTTGATTAATGGAATTAAAGAATCCGGTGGTTTGAGTTTGGGATTATGCTATTAATGCCTAAGCTGTAATCGTGGATTACATTCCGAGCAATCTCGGGGTATATTCAATTTTGAACTTCTAATCATTTTTATAGACTTTAAAAATCTAATTACATTCAATTTAAACTTCTATTAACTTCATAAAAATTTAAATATACCCTAAAATTCCAATATATTATATGTGATTTTTATGTAGTTCTTCGTATACAAACCATAAAGATATATGCACAAATATTTATTTACTCAAAAATCCATATACATCCGTTCTCCTTCTAAAGAACAACCACATGCATTAGAGACTTCTTCTTCTATCCTAATTTCAAAGTGCTGATACATATATTTTATGCTTCTTTTTTGTTTTGCTCATAATTTTTTTGGGGTTTTTCTTATTTGAATGGTTGAAAAATTGCTGTCCATCGTCATTACACATTCATAGATAATCCCACTCAGTTGTTATTTTTCTTATTTGAATGGTTGAAAACATTCATCGTCATGTATAATGTATTCTTTCGTTCTCTTTAAATCAATCGGATGCAGAACGATGCTGGTCATATTTTGTCAATAACCTTGGATAATTCTAATAAATAAATACTAAACATCAAAATTTTAATTGTTAATTATTTATTTATTTATAAAAAAACTGTATCGAATTAACTGAAAAGTTTAAATATTAAGTTTTACATATCAACTAATATTTTTTTAATTATTTCAATTGAAATGCATCGACTCAAAAATTTAGATAATTAGACTATGCTGCAGTAATAAAGAAATAATTATTTTAAATGGTAAAAATTATTAAATTCTTTTCGGATTCCATAAAAATCTATAAAATTCTCTTTTTTCAGTTATTTATCTTCTTATGAATGAAATATTAAGTCAATAGTTGATATAATGTAGTTGACTCAACAGCCAAGAAAACAGAGAATAAACATTCACTTTAAGAAATTTTCTGCGTTTTCAACTGGATGACCATAATGGCGAACCTAATGCCCTAAGCAGCAACCCGCATCACCTCTCAACCATATAAAAGATCCAACAGTTGGTTGACATCTACTAGTGAGCTGAGATCAAAGAAACGAGAAACGGCATTTCCCAGAACAAGCGCCTCTTTGGTGAATTGGCACATGGATCCCGAAAATCATCTTCACAAGAAGGTGTGCTGCTATAGATATCAGAAAATCATGCATCATCAAGGAACACCATACGAGAAGTTCAAAACACCAAAACTTTTTGCTTTTGTGGATTTGTAATCCTTATAGCAAAGTTGAACATGCATTGAGTGGCAGCAAACCTACAAAGCGAAGAAGCAGGTAACAGAAGAAGCTGAGAAGGAAGAGCAGAAAACCGTCATAAAAGATGGAAATCGCACGAAAAGTAGATCATAAGGCAAATCCAGGAATTTGTTCAGAAAATGACAATCCGTGTTGAAGAGTTAAATGTCGTGAAATAAAAACATTCCTCCTTAAATTTCATAAAAGATGGAAATCGCACGGAAAGTAGATCATAAGGCAAATCCAGGAATTTGTTCAGAAAATGACAATCCGTCTGGAAGAGTTAAATGTCGTGAAATAAAAACATTCCTCCTTAAATTTCAAAGACCTGCCAGGTTCGGCGATAACAGGAAAATACCGATAGGGCTATGAAAACAAAGGAAATTTTAGTTTCACTGCAAACTGTGAAACCAAATAAAAACAATATCCATACTGGTAATGCTGCAATACATTCACAGACAATCACAAATAAATAGAAGGATTTGGTACCCTTTCTCACCGCGTGATGATGAAGCAACATTTGACTAGTAACTGTGCGCCTTTTCCAGTGTTTCACCCTGACACAATGGACTGTAATGAGGAACGGGAACTTGTATAGGTAAAAGTCATTTCACGCTACAATCTTTGATTAAAGTTTTACAATAACAATAAACTTACAGGATCAGACAACTGATCTTTTATACAATACATGGACTTCAGCATCATTTCCATCGAATCTTTTGCCAACTGAAATTTCACATTCTTATCACCCAAGTTTGGCTGAGCATCACTCTGAAGCTGCGAAAGAAAATTTTTTTACATCAGACCTACAGATATTCAGGTACTAGAAAACCAGTATATACCCTCAAGTTAATAATGGCTACAGGCTCTAAATGCTGCACATTCTGATTTGCCATGTTCCACGTCATTGCCTTTAAGCGAGGGACAGTTTCCTAAACAGCAATAAAACATCCAGAAAGAAAAGGGTAGATTAGTATATTGATAGTACAGAAGCAGTAATATATAACCTAATAAGAATCGACATTCTTTCTCGATATGTCCTCAAGTCTACCGGATCCTTTGAAATATCTTCACGCCACTCTTTCTGGAACTTCAGTAGTAAAATCGTGAGCAATCTTTGCAATTCCGGAAGGACTTCAGCCGGAAACAACTTTTGAATATCATCTTTATTAACATTCTCAAAAACACAACTTCGAATCAATACCCGAAGGCACACCAATAGCTGCAGAACACAAATTTTTTTATCCATTCAGGCATGTAAGGTGAAGCAGCACTTAGCGGCACTAAAAAATTATTCCATGAGAAGTCACTATGTGAAGGATGGAAGGGTAAATATTCCAAGATAAGTCTTCCAATGTAAAAGTTGTGTCTTGCAGCTGCCTAGAATATCAAGACCTAGAACTTACATACTAAGCGTATAAGTTTACTCTTGCCCACTTATTCTTTACAAAAATACTTGTGTGCATAAAAGATTCCAGCTTTTTTTCCTTTTTTGTTTATTGAGGGTAAAAGATTCCAGTTTAGCTACAAAATTGCTTCTTCTTTTCCTAGCAATTCAACCCAAACCAAAATGAAGGGTTCAAAACCCATCTGAAAGAAAAGCCCCAAAAGCTCAAGCCACAAGGACAACAAGCCTCGAAATTATACCAACAAACATTTTTTTAATATATTGCGAAATTGCATAGCAATAAAAATGGTCCGGCATAGCCTCCAAAAGAAAAGGAAGGAAAACACGTACGGGATCGAGATCCGAGTCTTCCGAGAGTTG
The DNA here is from genome assembly GCA_001598015.1 of Dorcoceras hygrometricum. Taxonomy (NCBI): domain Eukaryota; kingdom Viridiplantae; phylum Streptophyta; class Magnoliopsida; order Lamiales; family Gesneriaceae; genus Dorcoceras; species Dorcoceras hygrometricum. The sequence continues at coordinate 288,510 of KQ995661.1, forward strand.
AAGGATGTCTCGAAAGATTTGACGGTCGGCGGCGTCAAGGCCAGTACGGCGAGTGCGCCAGAGTGCTTGGAGTATGTATTCGACGGAGTCTTTGGAATTGGCTCTTACGAGAAGTGGCAAATGCTCCCACATACTGTGATTTCCATCTCCCATCGGACCACCGCTATCGAAAATTCACAACTGATGATATCGGACACGATTTTGGGTTTTTTCAAGTTTCGACCCCGGCTGCTCGAGGGAAATAAATTTAATTTATAATTAACAGTATAATAAAAAAACGCCTGGTTTTATTACATGATGATGATTGGTGCATATCTATTTAAATGTTTTGTATAGAAATATTTCAAAAAAATTTACAGAAAATTATTAACAGACATAATAAAAAATATAGTATAGTATTAAATAAATATAATTCGCATCTGAGATAGCTATAAATCAACGTAAACATAGACGAATACGTGTGTCATATAATATTAGATATCAAACTCAAACAAAATGAGTTTATGATAATATCACAAGATATAATATAAATAGGCAAAAAACTGCCAACGGCATAAGAGGAGTGGTGGGACAATCACACCCCTTGAGCACTCGACTCTACAGGCTAATTATGTCGTAATTCACGAGAAAGACGAGGGTAAATTAGACTTGAAACTAACAATAACTGATTCTGTTCTTCCCTCTCTTCCCCACTGCCGTTTATATTTGGCTTTTCAGCTCAAACTCACACATTCATGTTTAGATTGAACTCTCGTTCAACCGAATGCGCAAGAAATCACAAGAGATCTCAGAAAAACTTAAATAACACAGTTCGTTCTTGGAAAAACCAGTGATATTCTGACCATTTTTCATGGCAAAATCAACCAGGAATCTCAAGAATTCATTCATCACTGTCAACCCATCATTTTTCACTCATTTACTCTCGGTTTCTCCGTTTTACTCTGCCAAGAAAAATCCAAGAATCCCACACTGCTGTTCATCATCACATCTCGTCTTGCTCTTCTTCTCTTCTCTCTTCATTCTCTGCACTTTCTTGGGGGTTTGCTTCCTCATTTTCACTCCAATTTCCTCCACCGAATGCTCCGAATCCTGGCATTTATCACCACTTCCTTCGTTTTCAGTGACCTCACTTTCATCAAACCTGAAGCACAAGTCGGCTAGCCGGGTTGAATATGATATGATGCTGCCATTACCTCCACATGGGGTGCCCTCGAATCTCAATATTTCAGCAGAGGAGAAGGAGTTCTGGAAGCAGCCGGATGGAATGGGGTTTCGGCCCTGTTTACATTTCAGTCTCGAGTACCGTAAGGCGTCGAGTAGAATTTCTAAGCAGAAGAAAAAGTTCTTGGTTGTGGTTGTTTCAGGAGGACTGAACCAGCAGAGAAATCAAATAGTTGATGCGGTTGTGATCGCACGGATTCTTGACGCTGCGTTGGTTGTGCCTGTCTTGCAGGTAAATCGCATCTGGGGAGATGAAAGGTACAAGGAATTACAGATACATTGTATTTATGAGGAAGATATTTCTGTAAATTTGTTTATTTTTCAGTTGTGTGTTATGTATGTCGAAATGCAAATTTATCTGTGCATTGAATGTGGACGACCCGCAGCTATCTCTCCATCTGTACTTTCATTTTGCAGTGAATTTTCTGATATATTTGATGTTGAACACTTCAAGAAAACTCTACAAACCGATGTTCGAATCGTTTCATCCCTTCCTTCTACACATCTAATTCCAAAGCAAACGATTGAAAATCAAATCCCATCTCATGTATCACCAATGTGGATCCGCACAAGGTTCCATCGACAAGTAAGAAACAAGCTACTTCAGTCAATCAGCAGAATCTTGTCCCTAACAGAAATTTATACTTGTCCATGCAGCTGAACGAAGAAGGACTTGTCATATTGAAAGGGCTAGATTCGAAGCTCTCGAAGAATCTCCCACTTGATCTTCAAAAGCTAAGGTGCAAGGTAAAAAATCCAGATATATACTACTCTATTCTATTGCAATGGTGAAGATATCAATATCAGTTCCAGAATATTTGAGTTAAATTTATCTCTTTTCTTGTTCTTATAGGTGGCGTTTCATGCTTTAAGATTCGTCAACCAAATCCAAGATCTTGGCAACCAAATGGCCAGAAGAATGTGGATTGAGGGTCCTTATATAGCCATCCATTTAAGGCTGGAGAAAGATGTGTGGGTCAGAACCGGATGTCTCACTGGTTTAGGAACAGAATATGACAAAATAATAGCCATGGATAGAGAGTCTAACCCTGATTTCTTAACTGATAAACTGAATATGACAGATTCTGAACGACGGTTTGCTGGATTGTGTCCTCTCAATGCACAAGAAGTAGCAAGGTGAATGGCATGGTGCTGTTTACTCTCTTACATTTGCATCACAGCTAAAGAGAGATCATATTTTTTTTGTGGAAAAGTGCAGATTTTTGAAGGCTTTAGGAGTATCGAGCAATGCTCGAATATACATAGCTGGAGGAGAACCTTTCGGGGGAAACCATGCAATACAACCACTTGTACAAGAGTTCCCAAATATCATAACAAAACACATGTTAACAAAAGAAGGAGAGCTCACTCCTTACATGAACAGGCATTCGATTTTGGCAGCCATTGATTATATAGTTTCTTTGAGTAGCGACGTGTTTCTGCCATCCCATGGAGGAAACATGGGACGAGCTATGCAGGTGCGAACTCCTATTTAGCATCATACTTGGAAGAGTTTAACAATGAACGTTTCCAAGATTGATTGTTCTCTATCTCGCTTGTCTTGTCTTGTGTTGTTTGGAGAAGTGATTATTTGTTATGTATATGAAGGGCCACCGGGCTTATGTAGGACACCTGAAATACATAAAGCCAAACAAGCGCATGATGCTTCCTTTGTTTGAAGATTCATCGATCTCTGAGGAGGTATTCAGGAAGAATATACAGAAGTTGCATAAATATTCGAAGGGTCAACCTGAGCCAAGGACCAAGAAAATGAACAGAGATGTTTTAGCATATCCTGTTCCGGAGTGTATGTGTAAGCGATGAATGTAACAAGAAAAAAGAAAACAAATAATAATGTACAAAACTTTGTGTTGTTGTATACCTATAGAATTCATGAAGAGAAGTAGTATGCTTTTCAACTGAAATAGTTTTTCAATATAAAACTAATTATAATAATAGTTTTCAATTAAAAGTAAAAATTAAAAGAAACTGAGCCAAAGATAATATTTATAAAATAATAGTAGCACACGATGTTAAGGATGATATGAAAACTTATCCCAGTAATCGGACCAAATTAGTAGCCCGGTCTGCCTAAAATTAGATCGGGTTTTTATCAGGTCTAAGTTTGTTAGTTCGAATCAGACTTTTTGTAATAAATTTTAATTTTCAGTTGCCAACCTAAATTAATGCACATGTGCATGGGCACACCACTTATTCTCTGTATTGTAAATTTATTAAATTTACTAAATATTATATATTTAGAACCAAATGAATGACTTTTAGAAAAATCAAGATATATATCGACTGTTATAATTTCTTTTATTAAATATTTGATGTAAATAATCACTGTAATTTGATGGAAAAAAATATAGGAGAAAAACTAGAAAACAACATATCGTTTAACCTGAATAGTGGAGGGAAGTTTTAAAATCATTCACTCTTGTACCATGTTCGGTTTAAAAATTCTTAATATTATTTATCCATATCAACTACATTATTAATTATTTATCATTAAAATTATATAAATGATAATATTATCTCTCGTATATATTTAATATATTATTATTAAAAAATTAAAAATATAATTTATCATTAACTATTTATGGTTACCAGCTTCTTTTACGTATAATCTGATATCATCCAGATTATCTAAAGTCGTGCAAGACCACAAGCATTCCCCAATATTTATGTATTTGTTTATTTCTATGTGTATTATTTATTACATTAATTACTAATTAAATACTCATAGTATAGCTCTGCTCAAGTTCTTTCATTTTCTTTTTCCCAATTCATACCTGCAAATTAATTGACGAATTTCCGATCAAATTGTTCTTTGCGGTAAAACTATGAACTCCGGATCTATTTCCCGTAACATATGTATCTGTGCGGGTGTTTTGTTAATGTCTGTGCGTGTGCGTGTTTTGGTGCATGTCTTTTTCTTTTTCTGAAAATTAGGTATATGTATGTTTTGATTATGAGAGGATGCATGTTTCACACGAACTCTTATTTCTTCTTAAATTTTCTTGGTTGAATTCGTAAAAATTCGAGCTTTTGTTGAAAAAATATAGTAAAATTTGGGGTGGTAGTGAGCAGCTTATATGCACTTATAAGGATTATAATGGAATCCTGGGTTTGACCCTATGTTAGAATTTACTTCTTATTTGGGTGAGTTACTGAATTTTATTTGATCTGGTGTTCTGCTTGGATTGTTGTAGTCGAAGGAGCTGAGGGAATGTTATGTTGACTTAGCGTTCGTAATAAGGGATCAAAGCTTGGAAGTAAAGTAGTAATTTTATCCAGATTTGAATAGATTTTTCATCTTCAACTCCATGAACTTGATGAACTCTATTGATCCGTAAGACACCATGGGCATCTTTTCTGTGTTCGTGTTGTCTACAAAAGCAATTAGTTACTTCTCCCCTTTCTCTTCTTGCGTCGCACCATTACCTTGTTGTATTTTTTTCCTTTTTTTTTTCTGGTTAACCCCTTTTGGTTTACATTGTCTATGTGTCTTTTTATTCGAAATTTGATTAGTTTTTTTTCATGAATAGTGGAAGTATGAAAGAATTTATCAGCAGACCCAATATTCGGATACAGATATTGGCAACATCTAAAATCCGACAAACTTAATACATTATTTGTCATATTTGTTCATGTATATATGCTGTTTGCCATGATCATTTGGATGTCGTGGAGAATTTTTAACATTCATTTTCACTGTGGCCATGATTTATAACCTTGAGATAACTTATTGAATTATCTTTCATGCCCAGATTTTGTGTTTTGGCTCTTCTTCTAAGAAAATTTTCAGGTGTCTTGGAGAATTGCCCAGTTCTTAAAAGTGTATTCTACTGCAATGTTGCGATCAATTTAGCTAGTTTTTATTGCTATATCCTGATTGATTCTGAGGTTTTCATTGTGCCCTGCAGGTTTAGAGTTGTTCTCTTATATATGGCGTCCTTCAAAGCCTTTCTGAACAGTCCCGTTGGTCCCAAAACTACTCATTTTTGGGGTCCTGTAGCTAATTGGGGTTTTGTTATTGCTGTATGCTTCTAAGCCTAAGTTGATAAATGCAAAATTTGTTATTTGATGGTACAAGGTCATCTATAATTTTCTTATTGGTTTTTCAGGGGCTGGTTGATATGAAAAATCCTCCAGAAATGATATCTGGAAACATGACTGGAGGTGAAATAATGTTCTCCTGATACTGCCCTGGTTACATATTTGGATGCTAAATATTATTTTCATGATGCAGCCATGTGTGTATATTCTGCATTGTTCATGAGGTTTGCATGGATGGTACAGCCACGTAATTATCTGTTGCTAGCTTGTCATGCTTCAAATGAGTCTGTGCAGCTTTATCAACTGTCCCGCTGGGCCAAAGGTCAAGGGTATGGGGTTTTAACACTAAAATTTGATTCCTGTGACTCCTTTGCTTTGTCTCTTTACTTGCACAATGAATGGTGTTACCACTGCTATTACCCTTTTTCATCGTTTATTTTTCAATTCTTCAAAGAAAATTGATTTTTTATTTCTGTCAACCATTTTTTCGTTTATAAAAGTTTAAATCAAAGAAACATTTACAAACATGTGGTTATTGGCCAAGTTATTTTAGTGAAGGGCTAATATTCTCTCACTCGGTGCTTGTTTTATCTAGCTAAAGTTAATTTGAAGGTTAAGAGAGGCAATATAAAGGGGAACCAGGATTATGCTACTTCATAGTGGTTTCTACTACCCTCCCCGTCATGATTCTTACTGAACATAACTTTCATGACTATATACTTCTTTTCTTTGCCATGTACTTATCTTGATGTTGAAGCAAGGAGAAGTTGTAAACAGTTCTCTCTCTGTTTGGTTCTCCTTTTTGGGAAAGTACGGTGGAGTTTCATTGGCAGGGTTGTGGGAAGGCTGGTAGATAGTGAGCTTAAAAGAGAGTGGAGAAGGGGAATATCCAGGATCTTTAAATGAAGTCCGTTGATCTATTAATTCATTGTCGCTGGGCTCGATGTGAGCTTGCATACATGCATCGTTACAAACCCCCTTCCCGTGGAAATTTAGTATTGGTTGTATGCATTCATTTAAGGGAATATGTCTGTGATCGAAGGGGATCTTAGGTGCTTGAACCACATGTGATCCTTGCAATATCATAAGTTGTGTGTTACTCAACAATTATTATTTTAGTGCATAAGTTTACCCGAGAATGAATTGTTGCCCGGATTTGTACAGTTTTTCAATAACAAGTACTTTTTCAGGTATCTGGAAAATAAGAAAGCTGAGGCTTCATCTCAGTGAAGTGTTCTGCTCTCCCTTTCCCAGCCTAACACCAAGAAAACAAAGAAAACCTGAATTCTCCTCTGTTTCATCCTTTCTATCTTTATTTCTATGTATTTGTTATATCGCGATAGCGCGCGTCACCTCATTTTAGTTGACAAATATTCTTGCAGCTTTGTTCTTCATTGCCAGCCTCGATATTGGTATAATGAAACTTGTGGTTGTACAATGTGTAGTCCAAGATGACCGTGATTGATTATCGATGCAAAAGTTGTTTATTCCGAAAAGGAGTCTCTATTTCGTAGAGATAGGAGACAAGAACAGAACATGATCTGTTTAGTGTTTCTAATCGTTAAAATGCATTGTGCCTGCATCCCTTTATTCCATACTTCCCCTATTCTTTTGGTTTTCATTTCTTATTTATCAAAATTCATTGATCATATTAATAAATAACATCAAATGTTTTACTCTTTCTACGACAAAGACATTTTTATGAACTGGCGGAACCACCAGGGACGGACGACCAAAGATGGAAACTGTATGCTTTATTTTTCTTTGTTTACATGCAACTTTCTTCCTTTGAATTCTGTCCCAAAATTTGTATATTGCGTTCAATTCGAGAATGAAAATGGAACATAATCAGGGTTGAAATTGCACGTACTACCTCTCAATGGTGAAACCCAGATTTCAGAATTCTTTTCTGGATATAAATACAAAGCTCATCAAAACAACAGGTTTCGACTTCATTTCCGCAAAATAAACATGTCGTAGCGTTAATGTTGAGCAACTCTTGATTTCTTGCTACTCTTTTTAGTTGACATTTTCTTAGATCCCTTGTGCTCCTTAGTACTCATTTTCCGTTTGACACACAGGGGTACCTCTTCAACTATGTCTACACCCTGTGGCTCACGTGCACCAACATTGATCTCTGTACAAAATTTGTAAGATAGAACTGAGCTTGGGTTTGTAAAAGCATGAAAATAAGCTCAACAAGACGACAAAAGAACATACCCCCACCACGATAATGGGAATCGAAGAAGACATTTGTAAGTGGCTGCTTCAAGAAAACCTGTATTGAATCAAAAGAAAAATATAAGTAGGAGAAATATTTACTTTATTGCAATACTCAGCACAACAAGTTAAGACAAGTTAATTCAATCGCATACCGCTGATAGAAGTTGCCGTGAATGAATGTCCCAGAAGCGCAAATAGCTGTCAAGCCCTAGTAGAAAGCCGAATCACCCCATCAGAAAATGACTCCAATCATACGAAAAACCAAAAATTATGGAGCCAAACATGAAACATCTCTTTTTCTTTTTTAATGATTGTGATAGCAGTTCTCTCCATTGAAAGATTTCTGGAATTACAACAGAGCTATGCTTTCAAACAAAGCTTTTCAGTGCTGAAATGGTAACCGGGAACAGAGCCCAAGTAGTTTCGACCACAAGAGCCATGTACCTTCAGTTTATTATTTATAATTTATACATTAAGATTAGAATGAACTGGAATTGTTAAGACCGGAACATTGCACACAATATATCAGTCCAATTTAGTTTAGTGCACTCACCACATGAAGCAAGTACAGGAAGTTCTGGGTGCCTGGCTATGGATCTTAGACTTCCAGAACATTTTCCAATAAAGCATCCCAAGAGTTTCCCTGAATTGAAAAATAAAAAAAAAAACTTACATAGTTAAGAAAATGGCTTAACTCCACTGGGACACATAGGTGTTCTGAAGACAATGTTAATCTGACATATAAAAATAAAAGAAAAATTTATTTGAAAAATGTTCTTCCTACGGCCTATGGAGAAGAAAATTTATTTAAACCTTATGTTGCATTTGGACGGAAGGATTTGAAATTCATGAATTTAAATGTATTATCATTGTTACTTACACAAATATTTTTTGAAAAATCAAATCACTAGGATTTTGAATTGATTTTCATTGTCAATAACTTCAACCATGGAAACTCAAATTCATCTACTGCTTGTCATAAGGATCTGAATCCATTATGATTAGTTAAATTATAGTGTACATACAAATGAAGATAGATTTTAGCTCCTTATTTTAAGTAATCATAAATGGAAATACATTGAGATCCCTCCATCCAAACCCAACTTAGAGAACTATAAAGGTGAATAACCATAAGTTATGAATGTTTCAGGATCAGAAACAATGTTGTAGTATGTTACACGGTTTGGTACAGCAACAGAAGCGTTGCCTACACAATATAACATTCTACAGAGCCATGTCATATAGAGGACAAATGAAAGAGATTCAGTGTCCAATTATCAATTAGCACCAGAAAATGGCAACCAAAGAATACCTGTGCGCATATCAATGGAACCAAGATCACCTGAACCATTTCCCACATATATTGTATGTCCATCAAAATCTTCGGCAATTGATTTAATAGGAGTCTCCCGGAATTCAATTGACATGATAGGTCTTCTCTGGGAAGATATATCATACAGTCGAACCTGCCAAATATGGTTGGTTCAGTAAGTTACTGAAAACACAGAAACAATTGATACGATCTTTATTTCCAAACTTCTCTGCAGGGTTACAATCACATCGTATATTTTCAGGAGCAAGTAGAATACTTAAGAATCTCAACTAAACAATTCGATAAGGGCGGGACAGCATGATTATGCCATGAATTAAGAGAATATTTCTTGGAATTATCTCTGTGTGAAGCTGCTTTTATCATAAGCACACAGCAAAATCTAAGAGAAAAAATTGAGTCAAACATTACCTGATGAGAATTGGTGCCAGCCACAAATTTACGGTGATCATCTTTACTCAAGAAGGTCGCAGATGTAAACCAAGTTGGAGTAAATATGCCAAGAGAGTTTTTTGGGGGCTATACAAGATAGATTCAGCAACATCAAACACTTATCCCAATGCAAGAGCAGTTAACACTTCTGCATTAATCGTTAATACCTAAAAAGACTGAAAAAACATAGAGTAGTAACTTACAGATTTTGCAACCCAGATTTTGGTATTATTGCTAAGATCCCATAGATTTACTTCAACACCCTTCCTGAGTGTTGTTTAAATAGGTCACCACCTCGGACAATTCGAAAAGACTTTTTAGTTTATAAATGTATGGGCTGCTAATAAGCTTACCCTCCATATAGAGCATATTTCTCACTTTCATCAACTCTTGAAAGCAAGATCTCCCCAGACCCACTTATATTCCATGTAGTTGTAGAAGGATCACGTATGAACTCTGCTGATGATTTAGTCACATCAATTGATTCCAAGCTGGCATATCCTTTTCTTGTGCAGACATGCAACATACATGACCTAAACCGAGATAGTAGAAAGTTAATATGTGCAATAGAGTCACACTTGTAAACACAAGAATTAAAAAAAAAATTGAAATCATCAAGTAACAGCATTGCCATAACATTTCAAGTTCTATAACTAGAGCTCGAAGCATATAATCAATGTCCCATAGTACCACATTTGTTCCATTCTAGAAAATTTAGCCCAGTTTCCAAAAAGAAAAAAAGGTCGACTAAAGCAAAAAAACAGAACAAACAAACATTCCCTTTCACTTTCACAGGCTTTCACAAGGTAATGACGGTTACATTATATGCTCCTCTTCCGGCTTAAAGAAAGCAACCAAAACTGGCAGTAATATATATGTCTATTCACATCGATTGCCTGAGTTCACACCAAAGCAAAAGCTATAGAAATCACCTTGAGAAACATGAGGTACATCTGGATTGATTTACTTACAACAAAACAGAAAAGGCAAAAAAGATGGGAAAGCATGACACCTTGATGATGGCTCCGATGTATGTTTTTCCAACAAATGCAAACCCATGATGCTATCATCCTGCAGACTGGTTGCAGTTTCACATAAACTTGGAATTTGAACACGAAGATTCCCATTAACTGTGCTAATCACCTCGATCTGTGGAACAAACTATCATCACTAAAATGTATGCCAAGGTTTAATAAAAAGCAAACAAAGGGATGTATAACAACTGATATTATTAAGCAAGATAAAGTCTTACCGAACCACATTTTCTTGCAATACCGAGCAGCTGCCATTTTACGTATTTCCATGCAATAGACCGAACAATGTGTCAAAACATAATAAACAGAACAATTTGCTTAAAACAAGATTATTGTAATCCAAATAAAAACCCAACCGAAGAGCAGGATAGGAACCTTGAACAAAGATCTTATCATAGATCTCAACGATGCCACATGTATTAGTTGTTACATAATCATCATCTACATATTTGTCATGCATTGACAGAGTATGAGGAACATCCAAGTCCCGAGATCCTTATAACCAGATACACCCAAAAAAAAGTTTTCAGCATTTCATGCCTTGCGGACGATTTAACATAATTTCATTTAACTAGGACATAGTCAGGGATATAACGTGTCTCAAAACTAGACTCCACATTCCCAAGTTATGAGCATCCACTTGAACAATAAAAGGTACATCACAACAGGATCAAATTCATTGAACATACAGACATGTCCAGCATGTTAACCACAAGACCTTAGAAATTTTGAATCCCACTAAACAATAATATTTCTCTTTAATAATCACACTATTTATTTTGATCAATTATCAGTATTCCTAACCAAATTCTAAGAATTCCTAGAACCTGCCTCTCATGGATATACTATATTGTAGTAGTGGTCCAAGAAATTATCCAAGGTAATACGATCATCACATATTATAAGTCTAACAACTATTACGGTCTTCTAAAACTTTTTATTACCATGTACCATGGAATTGGACTTTCAAATATTTTAGCATTGGATCTATAATTATAACCATAACGATACAAAAGGTCAAGCTCTCAGACTATTGAAGCAAGCATGGAATTATTCCAGAGAGATGTAATTCACAAAAATCCCTTAACTCTGTCTATTAGAAAAAATATTAACTTGATGCTCAGCTCAATTCACAGGAGCTACATACAGAATTTTGGTAATAAAAAAACCACAGAATTTGCAAACATACCAACCAGGAATATTACCCACTTTGTACATATCAATAGAAAAATTATAATCTCGATTAAATGCAGATAACATATTTCATCACAACCACAAAAAATCATGTCACTAAAAAATACATCCAAAATAAGGTACCGGGTCAGACTCTCTGTCAAGAATCGAAGCAGCAAGCACGCATTTAGATGAATCCGGGTCTCCCCAACGCTCCACCATCTTGGCAGCACCAGTGTTCTCATTTTTACGCGCCTCAATAACTGTTGGAAAACATACGCGAAAAACAGGGAGAAAAAGCTTTAACTTGGTACCTCAATGATTATATTTTCGATAAAATAAAAGCAAGTTCTTGTTACCTTTGACAAGGCCAAGAACGTCGCAGGTTAAGGCTCGAAGTGGAGGGCAGCCAGGGCTCTCCACTGTCGTTGTCCGTGGCATATTCAGCAGACCGAATATCGGTAAGTAGTCTGGAATTCGTTAGATACTCACCGTCAGAGGAGGAGAGGTGGAAAGGAGGGAGGAGAGCGGCGGTGATGGCGGCTGCGGAAGCAATGTGTGAGGCCTTATTGGGCTCTTGACAGTGTAATCAGTTGTATATTTGTAGTGATGATACATACCATTCATTAATATTCGGTCCGAAATTAGCAATTTGATAAAAGTAAAACATAATTGATTTGAATTAGTGATGAATTGGTAATTTGGTGTATGAATTTCGTAAATATTTCATTGGTATGTGATTTAATTAAAAATGTAACATTTGTTTCTATTAGTTATTTTGTTGAAGTCCGATTTTTATTAGAAGCTACAATTTTCATTTCAATTTTAAAATATTATAACACTTTTAATAAATGAATATCATATCATCCATAAAAAAACAGACTTCATTTGGACAACTTCTTTAAAAAAAAAATTTAGTGTTAGAGGTGAAAAAATCTAAAATGTACAAATTTTTTTATAAAATATCATTGAAAAATACTTTTAGAAGAATGTTATTTATATATATTTTTTGAAAAACAGGTGAAATTTTTTTTATATTTTGTTAAAAACCATAGATCCAATAAATCTAACTGACCTCAAAATGAGTTTTTCTAAGAATCCCTCTCGAATATCCCGTAAACTATCGCACACATTCTTAACTATTAAAATACTTTTATAAAATTATTATCCAAACACATACTTATTCTTTAAATAACTTTTTTAAAAACAGATTATCAAAATATTTTTAAAAAACTTGTCCACACGGACCTTAGAATTATTAATTTATGTCACGACATAATTAAATTATGCACTAAAATATAACAATATTTTAATAAATTTCAAATATAAAAATAGATAAAGCATTCGAAAAGTCTTGATTCTCGTATCATATATTTATAAATGTCCTAAAATTATATTAAACTTAAGTATCACATAAGGTTGCGTTTGGTAGGTGGGATGTGATTGATAACGAATGATTAGTCCGAATGATAATTTGAAAATTTTGTGGGATAAATAATATTTCAGATTCAGGGTATTATGTTTGGTTTGTTTTTTAACATAAGGATTAAAAACTGATTGAACGAGAAATTACCAAAATATCCTTGACCTAATGTTAGAATTGTTTTTATTCTTTTCTTTTATTGACATTACATATCAAAACTCAGGAACATAAACAAGTCCAACTTTATCTGCGAATCGAGATGTTAACATTAGCCTACTCATCAAATCCTGGGTATATGGAAACCATTTGCTGATAATGAAATCCATTGAGATTCAACAGATAAACAAGAAGATGAAACGGGTTTCTCACCTAACCTGCAGACAATCTGGACCATTCAAAACTTTGAACTCACAATTCCAGAATCTCTTCTTCAAGAGTAATCAAAACGAACAAGCATGCTCCTCCCGTTTTCATGAAAAGAAGAAAACAAAAATCCCAACACAAATCTAAATTTTTCCAGGTCGGATTTTCGAAAGAAAAGGATCACTACAAGGATCAACAATGCCAAAACAATCCGGGTAAGGCTGAAAATCAGCATCAAATATGATGACCAATTCGTAATCTTTAACGTAGCTACAACCCATGGCAGATTTAAGATTGCCAGCCTTGTATCCATCCCTAATAACTCGATGCCTGTATATGATGTTGGCACCACTGTGCTGCCATTTATGTCTTCTTCTTTAATCAACAACTGGGTTGTCGGGTCATCCGAATCGTCCAAGACTTGAATCAGCATTCTCCCTTTTGGCCAGTCCAGACTACACACGGCAGCAATAGATTGCTGATAAACCTATCATAACGCAAAACCCAACAATATCCAGTAAATAAGCAATCAAGTATGAGGAATTCGACCAGTAATTGGTCCCTTTTTGCTTCAAAATTAGAGTGGCAGAGAATTATACAGACATTGATCAAGAATTGAAGCGGTGGAGCAAGATACTCGACTCTGATCAGAACCCACCTCGAATGCAGAGAATCAAACACACCCTTTACGGTTGAAAGATACTGCAATTGGAGATCTGGAGCTCCGAAATTGGCGCGAGTGATGCATATGTTTTCGCCACTCTGCAGCTGGGGTTGGATAATTTACTTGGAGAAGGATGACAGAAGAAGAATTTTGTTGATAGATCTCGGTTTGTAACAAGGGTTAAAATTGTAAAGTTTCGTAGGTTTGTTCAAATCAACAAACGTGGATTAATTATACCACCTACTTGAAGGGGATAGTTAATGAGGCCAATTGTAGCATAATATTAACCAATCACGGGCCGGAGGATAAACTAAAATGTGCAAAAAACGTACCAAACGTGAGATTATTTAACTATCCAACTCTTATCAACCCTACCAAACATAGCCTTAGGGTTTTAATCACACAACTTACACAACTAAAACCCTAGCCTTCAAATCTCGGCCGCCCTCCTCTCCCTACCTCACGCCGCCGCCGACACCACCGTGCGCCGCCGCGCCACCGTCGTGTCCCGACTTGTTCCGATTGTCTTGACGAGGAGAATCCGATCGTGCTAAAATCCATCAGATCTTCTAGTGCAGATTGACGGAGGAATCGTATTTGCGGTCGTGGACCTGAGACGATCTACCGCCGGCCTACCTTTTGAAGTGTCGGTTTCCTTGTGAAACTGGTCAGAGCCAGGCGCCTAGACGCCAGCAAGGTAACGATTCAAACATCCTATGTATGGATTATAGAATTGTATTGATGTATTGAACGCTTCTCGGGGCAAAAATTTTAAACTTCCGCTGC
>KQ995661.1:316791-332922 GCA_001598015.1 Dorcoceras hygrometricum
TAATTAACAATTTTGCCATGAGTATGATAATTATCTATTATAATATAATTATAAATCGATATGAATTTGTTTTTACACTTTAATCAATAAACTATTTTGCAAAATAAACGTATTTACCTAGTTGAATTTAGAAAGAGTTATATATATATATATATGTAATTAACAATTTTGCCATGAGTATGATAATTATCTATTATAATATAATTATAAATCGATATGAATTTGTTTTTACACTTTAATCAATAAACTATTTTGCAAAATAAACGTATTTACCTAGTTGAATTTAGAAAGAGTTATAGTACGTCTATCAATTTATTTATTTATAGTTTGTTTATGAAGTTGTCCTTTACTCATGTGATATAGACCCCATTATATAGTATAGGTACCGGGATAGTGATATGTATGTTTTAAACTAACTAAAATAAACTACTAAAGTTAGTTCGAAACATTTAAAATATAACGATAAAAAAGTTTTTAAAGATAAAAATATGAATAGATATGAAAACACGATAGAACAATTACCGGAACTTATCGAAGGAAATGAGTGAAGTTAAATGTCCTTAAAAACTGACACTAATTAAAATAGAATATTAAAATTTAAAATTATTTGTCCAAGTCCAATGTAATATTTTAAGCATAAATTATACACTTATAGACTTTATACATAACAGTAATAACAATAAAAATGATAATTCAAAAAACACATGTAAACCAAAATAAAATGTTTTTCCTACGAATCTTTATTTGAAAAAATAGTTGATGTTTAGACCGAAGTCATCATATATAACAAATATGATCTTTGAACTTATGGTCATTCTTTCTTTCTTTCTTTCTTTCTTTCTTTTGTTATGTTAAGTCAATTAATCATAACATATGCAATCACACTAGATAGAAATGGATATCTCAGCAATGTAGCGATTCAAAAGGGAATAGTAGAACCAGACAGTGATCATAAGCAGTTCTAGAAGTGAATTTCAAGAATAATAAATTGTTAATTTGTATATAAAAAATAGAATGAATTTGTTTAACCCAAAATAGTAAATACATCTCGATTTTTGATCATTCTAGAAAATGGTAAAAAACCTTTGATCTGAGAAGTTATTTTTTGAATTATGGCACAATTTCTTTCTTCTAACTGTATAAACTATATATGATTGTGAAAATGGAAAATGAGAGAAAGGGAAATGAACTACTCCTCCAGCAGCCAAGCCAAGCCTGTTCAACTTTGATCACTAAGCTTCGCCGGCAACCTTCTTCATTTTGTTCCTCCTGAAGTATGTAATGATAGGCTTTTCTTTTTCAACACTGCCACTCTCCACTGCTGATTCTGTCAATTTCACTGGACGTGTGGCTATATTTTCTGCCTCTGCTTCTTCGGCTTCCGTGATCACCTTGAGTAGTTCAAGTGGGAGAGCAGCAGGATCCAGCTCATAGCATCCAGAGGGGGAGTTTTTATATTCTTTCCCGTTCAGGGTGTAGTGGGGCACCTGATGTGATAATCGAAAGATCTCCTCTCTTGGAATTGTCAAGATCTTGGTTTGATCGGAACACTGCCGAAACACTGATGTGAAGCCAGCCACTTTAACTAGAGGAGCAACAACTACACCTCTATGTTCATTGTAACCTTCAAGAATCATCACCATATCATATTTATGAACTGTTTCATCAGCAGTTAACACATTCCAATCAGGAGACCAGTTAGTATACAGAGCCCAAATATCCCCTTTTGTTGGAAAGATCTGAATTGCTCCCCTTGCCCCCTTTCTCCACTTGACTGGATGAGAAAAAGAAGTCAAACTGGTGCTGAATTCATATTTGCCAACCCTGAAATCTCCACTACTCTTGGTAAAGCCGTTTCTTATCCAGTCAAGGGATCCAAATTCAGATGTTGTTTTGGAATTAAGCCAGCTGATTTGCAACTTAAATGGCTTTACAGATATCACTTGGTGGACCACAGCATAGTAGCGAGGCATGCCATCATCATCATCATAGGCTGCCCAAACTTGGTTTCCACGGAAAGACTCCTCTGTTCGACACTGGTCGAAATTGTAGAAATCTGCATCAGGCACTGTCATTGATACAATTTGCACGGGATTTGCACTCACATCATCAATTTCATTCAAAGCAGGGGATCCTTCAGCCTGTGATGAGTACTTGTTATTCAAGTGCAGGTGATCTATGCTCTTATCTGCCTTCTGATCAATAGCCAGATCTTCATGCAAAATACACATTGAAGTTTTATTCTTAGGTTTCTTAACAGGGGCAGGTTTTGATTCGGCAATCTTCCATTCATTAAGCTTGCAAAGGATTTCTGACTTTGCCTTCACCATCAACATATCACGAATCTCCATCTGAGACAATTCCTTCACCCTTCGTGGCTTGTTACACCCAGATGAAATAGTTTGACCAACTCCAAAACTTCCCTTCAGATTGTCAGAAGTCCTCTTAAGTCTTGATTTGCTCCCCCTATTCACCTGTCTGTGATCATTACAGTTCAGACCATCCGTGTGGCTCCTATTGTTTAGTTTCTCTCCACTTAGACCACTAGAACTAGCATTAGAATCTCTGGACTCTTCAACATTTTCTTGGTAAATGACATTCTTGTGCAGAGTTCCATCACTAGTAGAA
Organism: Dorcoceras hygrometricum; assembly: GCA_001598015.1. Classification (NCBI taxonomy): domain Eukaryota; kingdom Viridiplantae; phylum Streptophyta; class Magnoliopsida; order Lamiales; family Gesneriaceae; genus Dorcoceras; species Dorcoceras hygrometricum. The sequence goes on from KQ995661.1 coordinate 319,420, forward strand.
GTGTCTTCCTTTTCAGGCCATCTGTTGAGAGTTGGACCCGATGGTTGTATTCTTCTATTATTTAAATTGTTCCTCTCAAATGCTCGGACATTAATGGAACCATTTGACGCTACAAAATTACCTTTCTGCTGATGGGGAAAGAGCCAAGGGCTTACACTGCGGAATTTTACAGTTGGAGCTGGAATTTCTGTTGCCAAAAACGGCCGCCGACATTGTGGGCACAGAAGTTTCTGATTCAGAAAAATGTTCTGGTACTCGAACTGACTCCTGCACATGTTGCATGCAGTCCAAAATGTTTTGGGTCTCAATGATTGATGGCTGGATCCTGACAGGTTATTTACGGTAGGACTATAATTACAATGTATTGGCTTAGGACTAGGAGAGTACGAAGGGTAGACAGTGGCTACAGAACTGTTCTTATTGAGTTGAGAATGTGTGTGATGGCTGCTAGTCCCATGTGTCAGGTTATACGGTTTGTGTGGAGCAGCATCGTACCGTGACCAATCAGTATTTAATGGAGCATTTTGATGTCTTGGATTGGCTTCTCCAGTACAAGGTATCTGATGACTTGCGTGACTCGGAGTAGAATGACATCGTGAACCATCACTGAGTGTCTGACTTCGTGGATCCTGTAGGATGGTACTGAATTGTTGACTAGTCGGTGGAGTCCTTGGCCGAGTAGTTATGTGCAAGGGATTGGTGTTCGAAACTGTACACCTTGCACTTGATGAGCACGGGCAGGTGCTGACATTGTGCAATCCATTTCCCCATTGCTTTGGAGCTCCTAAATTCATCTTCAAATCATAAGCCAGCTTCTTTTCCTTATTTGACAGAACATCCCATACTTGCGACAGTATTTTGAATGCTCCCTCTGCCCCTACTGATTTGTTCCTGTCTGGGTGAATAGCGAAAGCCATTTTTCTGTACTGCCTTTTCAACACTTCTTCTTCAGAAAAAGGGTCCACACCAAGAATTCTATAGCAATCCATTTCTCCCTTTACTTTCTCTTCAAATGCAATGTAAAGGTCAATGACCTCCAAGAATTGAGAAAGGCCATCAAGCCCAGAGTACATTCTTTGAGCCTTTACAGCAAATTCTTTGGCACCTCGGACGTCCCTCTCTAACAGCTTTTTCTCTGCGATTTCTTTTGTCCTGATAGCTTCATCTCTGTTATACTCCATTTTTGTAAGTCTTCTGGCCCCCCTGATTACAAACAAGTCATAATTAGAACATCAAACTGATAAATTGGTTGTAACAGTAAAGAATTTTACAAAGAAGCAGTGTGCACAATTAAAAAATATTTGCGACGCTGTGCAGGTTTCAAGAGTGCAAATTTGAACGTGTCCTAAGAGCATTGCATGAATCATAAATCAATCGGTTGATTGATATAAAGAGGCAATTTCTGTGTGATGAATTGAATTTGCAATCCAATTCTCTGCACCTTTTATGCTGTGCAAAATCTGTGCAAATTTCTGTAAATTCCACACAATTAAAACCCACAATCGTACAAAGATTATTTTATATGACTTATATTAATGCAAGCTTCTTCATCCATAAATCATCGTACCTTCTTATATTACTGAATCAGTAGCTAAAATAAGCTAACCAAAAATGTTTACTTGTCACACATAGGCACAGTCAGAAGGCCACACATTCTAGGTTTTTGCTCAACCCATAAACAAAAGATTATAAGAAACTAATCATGTAGTAATTTTACATAAAAAAACAAGGCACATACAAATTGAAACCATTATAAAGAACTGAAGAGAATAAAAGCCTGAAAAGTTAATCAACCAATTCTATTATCCGATGCAGTAAGGACACGAGAAGATAAAAAAAGACAGCCTTCTCTTTTGGTTTCACCTGTGAATAAATAATCCAGAATTCAATTACTTAATTCGAGAGATAGACTATTTCAATAGAAGTGATGAAAGTGAATGGAAAAACTTTATCCAATAATAAAATGAATGCAGTATGTAAAAAAAATCCGAGTTTACAGGTCATGATACACAAATTTCGTCAGGCATACATTTGAAAAAAACAAGACAACTGCATTGCTACATAGTAGGTTCAAATGATGTATCAGGAAATCTGTGACCACTTACTAAAATACTCAACAGAAAAATAGATAGATATGTTTGAAATCAATCCCACATTCATAACCACAATAACCTTATTTTTTACATTTCCAGTGGAGGAGAATAACAGTCCCAAAAAGTAACTAAAAAATTGGCACAATATTTCATTCAGAAAAAGGCTACATTGGATACTGATTTCATGCAAATGATTAACGATCCAATAAATGCACACCATATAGTGTAGATAAATAAATTAAAATCGATGAACTGTCATAGAAGGAAGGTGATGTTATTCTAGGATTTTAAAAATCTGTATTAATTCATCACAAGATTTTTTTTTTTCGATCAGTTTCGTATGTCAGCTATGTTATGTCCAAGAACATCATATCAAAATAACGGAAAAGACGTTAACAAAATTACATGTGGACAAACAGGTTTTACCGAACTTACCAAATTTGCCAACAGAACTGGCGTGAAACTTCCATGCAACCTTATACTTGCATGCATTCGAATACAAGAAAACACAACATGCACGATCACAACCATCATTCAAAGAAATCAGATTAATCTTGTTTATGTGGAGCATTTCAGAATTGAAGTGCATTTATCACTCAGCATTGTTTCAAAACAGTAACAGATAAGCTAAGTTGCAGTTAAAATTGAAAAAAAAAGGTGCTTAAGAATGTTCATCTTCTTCTTCCTTGTCTTCACTTCTTCTTTTTTGTTTTCCTTAGAGATATTTGGTTTGACAAATGTTCTCTAAAAGTTAACAAACACATCAAAGGGACTTTAAATCTATATTTCCTAAGAGAGGAAATTCAACTCAAGACTAAAAACAGCACAACCAGTGGCAAGAAATGTAGAAGATTCGCAGACCTCAAGAATGCCTCAATTATCGAGAACCAGAGACACATTAGCTTCAAAATGACTAGCGTAATAGGATCTATATCCATCAAAATTCCACTAAGAATAAGAGACCCTATATATAATCTCTAAATTTAACATATGTAAGACATCAAACTATCAATGAATCCGATGATCATCACCAATAACTGAAAACAGGGGGAGAAAGAGATAGAGGGACATATATTATTCTGCGATTAATTCAACTGTCGGCCATAAGTTTTCAAAGACAAATTAGAATCACAGACAGACTCAACCAACACGTGAGAAAAAGATCGAGTAAATCCATCATGCACCAATTAGCCACATTCCCAAAATTTACATGCAAAATCAGTAAATGTACTTATCAAAACCCGTAACTCAAGAGAAATACCAACAGTTGATCTTCGCACAGATTAAAACAGAAACCAAGCATCAATCATCAATGATGTTACTTATAAATAAACACAGAAACAAAGCATGCATGCATAATCATAGCGACACGAATACAGAACTACCTCCAGAAATAATTATTTGATCCTTCTGTTGCCCTGTGTAACGCCTTCTCGTTTTTTTTTTTTTTTGCGCTTAAAAGGGAGAAAAGAGACACTGTTTGAACGCACTGATTCACGAAAGAGCTACACGAAGCAAATTGAATCGGTGCATTCAACAATAACAAATACAATTTGGAGACATTTGATCATATAAAAATTGTGGAATGTTGAACGGGAAAGTGAAGTTGGATTTCTGGGTTTCCAACGTAATCACAGCCCACCTTAGTTTTGGGGAGGTTTGGAGTAATACGAGGTTTAAACCCTAACTATCGTTGGAATTTGACCATGGTTGGTTGGCAGTTGCTGGATTTTGGATTACGTGATTTTACTGAATTTGATTTTATTGGGATCCTTCTGAGTTTGTGTCATTCTGCATTATGCTTTTACATTTATCATTCTGATTTTCCAAAAATTGTAAGTAATCTGAACTCAGTACTCATCAATTTTCTGATTAATTAATAACATTCCTGCAATCTTTGGAGAATTTAGGACTCAATCTGTCGTACAAAATTAAATATCGCATTTAAACAATAATTTCTTGTTTGACTAAGGTGGATTATAGTGCAATCAATTGAAGCTTACTCTCGTTTATTATCTCTGCATAATAATGTGTCTATCTCTACATTACGGTACATGTGAACATAATTAATCCTTTTTTGTCTTTCAATAAAATCTATTATGTAAAAAAAAAATTCAAAAAACGAAACTAACTAAGTTGTAATCGTAATAAAAAATTTAAATCATTTTTTGAAATAAAATAATTAGGCTACGAATCTATACATACATGCCAATATAAATATTTGAAAGGAAGGAAATTTATGTAATCATGTGATTAAGGAATAATTGCAATTAATGCACTTCATCACCTACCTAAAATATACACTGGTGAATGAGGCCTGGGAATTTTTGATGGGATTGAAACAAGGACAATGCCTTCTCACGAGTTGACATGTTTTGAGACGCAAGTTGCTTGTTTTACACAACTTCGTTTTCTCTGTTTTCTCGATTAACTGTGTTTCTTGTCTTCGTTTTAATGTATGATTTTTCTATGCCTCATCTACAGGAGTTTTAGTTAACAAGACAAAGGCTTAGCTTCGAACAAGCCTAAGACACACGATGTCCGCAGGGAAACTTGGTGCAGCGGCGAAAGATCCTCCTCCTCCGATCATCCTTCGTTTTTTCAAGATTCTGCAGAATGAGAAGTATTCGCAGATCCTGGTATTTTTCGAATCCACTTCATTAGTTATCTGCCGAAAGACAGAATCTTTTGTGAATTTATGAATTGGATTTTAATATCTTGCAGTACTTGCCTCCTGCATTTGCAAGGAAGGTGAAGTGTTTGGTAGATAAAGAAACTTATCTGGAGAATTCAAGTGGGCAGCGATGGGCTGTAAAAGTATCCAAGGTGGATGGCTCCCTAGCAATCCACGGGGGGTGGAATGAGTTCTTCACGCAACAATCTTTGATGGTTGGACAGGTTTTGGAGTTCCATTACATAAAAGGTTCTCATTTCCTTGTTCGAGTATACGGGAGAAGCGGATGCGAAAGGATCAGCTTCACCAAAGTAGCAGCAGAACTAGAACCAATTCAGAAGTTGGATGCAATCCCCAATTCTAAACTCAAACGAAGGGCCTGCAAAAGGCCGATAGAATCCGGTGAAAAAGATGTTCCAGAAGATGAGGAGGGTCCAAGAATCCTCAGGAAGAAAAAGGAATCCCATGTTATGCAAAAAGCTGGGTCTGGGAAATCAGATGGTGCTCCAACTATAGTGAGACGAGTTCAGAGTGAACCAATGGAAGTTTTGGTAGATGTCCCCATATTGTTTGCAGAAAAGTATAAAAGCCGCAATGTTGCGGATTTGGCTAGCATCAAAACATTAGCAAACCTTGCTGCTGGCACGCCAAATGTGGTCTCAGGTATAAAGAAAGGTGAAGGTGGCAAAGCATCACTTCCAGGTACTACAGCCAAACCTTCATTTACTTGCCAGTATTTCCATCATCTATTTAAGCATTCCAGTCGGTAGAACATTAACTTAGTTATATCAGTAAGACATTCAAGCATTTGTTATGCTGAAAATGTATGCTTAAAATGCAGCCAAAAATGCTGAATTACGAACGAGAAGTAATGCAACGACACTTCCTTGATGGACCGGGAACTTGTTTCGCAATCTCCATCAGAAGAGATTTCCTGCCTTCGAATCTTCCGTAGATGTGGGAAAGAAGGCGAAACTCCGAATAAAGACCAACATGATGGGGTTCCAGAAACTTTGGTTGTTTGTTTGAAGAAGTGAATCTACTAAAAACCATGAACTGCTAGACGCATACTGGGAATGTTGTAGTATTAAATTGGAACTAGTTATGTGCTAAAGTATGTTGAGTATTGGCTTTTATGCAATTCTCATCTGTTATTTGAACATGAGATTTCACTTTTCATGCAAAGCTGCTAGTTAATTCTACATTAGATTAATTTTGTTAAAGCTGTGATATAAAAAAGCTCATGCCAATGCAAAAGGCTAAAATCTCGATACTTTAAAATCGGGATTTGTGTCGTTATAAACAACCATTTTCTACCGATGGAGACGACCGATGATTTTTGTTCCGATATAAAAAGTCATTATCTGTTTCTAGCCTTAGAGGGCCAATTGAGATAGTTGAAGTGATTCAAGTAATCATTGACCTCCTGCCAATTAATTCTATGCAGTAAAGTTCTGAAGCAAAATTGAGCAAAGGTTTATAGTTCCGCTTGTATCTTGATGGTTGGTCAAAATGATTTCTTATATTTATTTCATAGCTGCAAAGTTTTAAGAGGCCCAATATCGATAAAATATAAAAATAAATAAATAAACAAGAAGTGATGTTCGAAATTTTTATTCCAACAATCCAAATATAAAAATATTACAAGTTCGTCCAAATGAACCTTCAGCAACTCACTGGCGAGTGCGGAAATTATATGTAGTCTTGTGGCTGCAATGGTTATACTTTCTCGGTACTTTGATGGCCTATGAAATTGGAAAGAAGCAGTGAAGGGGAACAGCTTGAAGAACAGATGGGGAGCAATAAAGCGCACTCGTGGCGAAGCTTTTTACTTGTGTTGATGATGCTGCAACTCACTCCATTTACGTCCCAATCAAACCCTAACCAGGTAAACTTTCTCGTTCGGACAATCGAGATCCCCCTCCCGATACCACAGGTCACGTTTATCGACATGGGTTTTATATCTTCTGTAAAGGCGAGATTTTTTTAGTTAAAATTTTAATCCAGCTATCTGGGCTTACTGTATTGTAGTGGATTCATCTTTTCTTTGATGAAAATTTTGAGTCTTGTAAATCTCACACTCTTCACAATCCAGGTTTGTGTTCTCTATATTGGTAAAGCTATTGTAATATTGCAGTTTGGTTGATCGTTAGCAAAATTTGGTTTTCTTTAGGCTATTCGTTATCAGTGGCAGGATCAACGTTGGCCAACCTTAATCTTTTGGTGGCCCCATTTTTCTATGTTTTTTTTTTTTTTTATCTGTAAGAAGCGGAGTGTGCAAAGGTGAAGAGTAGAAGAGAAAGGAAATTGAAAATGAATCAGTGGCAGCCCCAATTCCTTACTTCAAGCCTTTACGGCTGGTTCATTCTCCTTACCACAATTAGGCTTAAGGATTGTGTTTTCCTGATTAGTCAGTTGATTTCTATGCTTCCCTTTTTTTTGGAAAAAATTGTTTACTTTCTTTAGCTTCCATTTTTTTTAAATGAGCATTTATTTTAGTCTCTCGACGAATCTTAAGTTTCGCCATCCTGTTTTCTTTCTGTTGAATTGGTTTGGTTTAGGCGTATATTTTTATTTCCTAATCAGTTAATTTAATTTTCTTGTGCCGCAGGGTAGTAACCCCTCTGAATCAAGGTAATATGTGCTGTAACTTCATTTTAAAATTTAATCTTGTCAATTACCTCACATCCTCCATCATTTCCACCGTTGCAATTTGTGTTTTGATGCATAGAACTATAATAAAAGAGCAGCCTGAAGTTCATTGTTCGAGAGAGAGAAGTCGAGCAGCCTCAAAAATTGTGGATGAGGTATTGTACATTTTAACAGTTCTGTGTAAGTAGAATCACCTTCTGCTGTTTACTAACATTGAAGAACTACTTTTGCAGTATCTCATGCCTCTTGTGGAAGCAGAAAAGTATCAACTTTCGCATAAATGCAGACTTCATCCAAGCAATAACATATTTAAAGACCAAGAGGAGCATAAGATTCACATAGATATTAGTGAATGGCGGTGTGGATATTGTAGAAAAATTTTTCGAGCAGAAAAATATTTGGATCAGCATTTTGACAATAGGCACTCCAATCTTCTAGATGCTGTATGTGACCTCGGTCTGTTATTTCCATAATTAACACTAACAGTGCAATTTTCCTTTTGTTTACTGATCTTGACACTATAGCTGTGCCAGTTGATTGCACTAGCTCTTATTGGCAATTTCTTTCCAATCTTGTTAGTTCCAGAGTAGTGATACTGATGAATCGAGAATAATGGAGTGCAATTACTATGCTATACCCATAAGAGCACAGATAATTGCATTGACTTATTCGATGGAATCATCATGAACTGCAAAATCGACAAATATTTTTTTAGCTAGCATCTGAAATTGTTTGATTGTGATGTTCTGTCCATTATAAGTTCTACACATCTCATGGTTTATTATAGCTTTATAACAAAAATCTTTATTGCTTTTCTCCGATCTGTCTACATACAATACTCCGTAGGTCCTCATAATAGAAATTTACTAATCTCTCATACTTTAGTAAATGACCCAAGTATTGTGATGATATTTAATCCTTAAAATTGTTCAGAGTCAGGACAAGTGCTTGGCTGATCTATGCGGAGCTTTACATTGTGATTTTGTTATAAATTCACCGTCTCGAAAACCCAAGTGTAATCCTGCTGCTTCTGCTAGGAACCGTTACTTATGTGAGGTTGTTTCTGAATTCTTGATCTGTGATATGACATGTAATCATTCCTTTGCTTATATTTTCGTTCTCATTTTTAAAGGATCTTGCCAACACCTGTTTTCCTTCTAGCAATGGTCCCTCAGCAGCACGTCTCCATGGTATCATTCTTTGTAGTCCTAGAAAAGTAGGTTGAATTTGGTACGTTTGTTAACATGCTCTTTCTGGTGATGATCTGCTAGAGTTTTTTCTACGCCAATTCTGTGATGCCCACACTTGCTCAAAAGGCAGAAAACCTTTCTCCAGGGGTGGCAGGGTAAGAAATTTACTCATGATATTCCAAATATGGTGTACCATGAGAAGTGTTTGGGTATAAGATGGAGATTCTAGGTGAAAATTTGACTTGACGATTTTGTAACCTTCATTCAAAGTTGATCCTATAGGAACTAAATGAACAATCTTTGAACTGATTTGAAAGAATTGCATGGTTTAATAATCATCTGGATTTCGCTGTCTTATGCCTTTCCTGTCTCATTATGTTCATCTCATTTCTTACTTTTACAGAAGCATACAGGAGTCTTCTACTTGGCCATGTCGATACTGATTTTGATACTACTTCCAATATTTTATGCACTTGTATATCTCTATCAAAGGTCCGGTTGCTTTTTAATTTTTTGTTTTTCTTGGATTTCAAGTAAATATTCTCAAGGCACTGATCTAGCCTCTCCTTTTTCTGTATTATGTCACAGAGAAATGAGAAAGGGAACACATCAGCTCAAGTTCGTTTCGAAACTTCATAGAAAAACAAAGCCTTCTTGATGTTAAGTGATAGTTAATTTACAATGCCTCGATGTAATCTGATAATCTATATTATTGTTCTAAAGAAAAGATGGCATTACCTTTACATTGAATCATCGCCGTGATCACCAATATCAAAACATATTTTATTATATCACATGATCAAAGAACATTACAATATTCCTCGTTGCATTTCAGGTTAAGATTTTGTACAACCTTGGATATGAGACAGCCTAATCAGGGATTAACTCCACCACTTGATATTCTTTATTTTGTACAATTTTAGGTTTTTTCAATGTGGTCCATTTGTAATGAACACTCCACCACTTGAGATTCTTTATTTTGTACAATTTTAGGTTTTTTCAATGTGGTCCATTTGTAATGAACATTCAGGTGCGTAAGGTAATAAATCTTCTGAGTCTTTCGACAAGTAATGTTCGCATTCAAATGGTGCGTAGTAATAAATCTTTTCTTTCTGAGTCTTTCAACAAGTAATGTTCGCATTTTAACAGTTACTATAGCTAATATAATGCTGTTTATTCAGCTGAAATGGACCAAGTTAGATTACTGATGGTATCCAAAATGAATCTTATGAATTTCTTCCTATGATTGTCAAGATTGCTTAAAGACGTTGAGCTCCAAGTATGAACGAACGGAGGCCAGAAACAACAAAATAAATAAGTTATGGAGTGACAACACCAAATGCAAGTGATATGAGCTCACTTGACAGCAAAAACCCTTCTGGATCACTGAGCCGAATAGATGCTAGTTCTTCATTTCTCCGCTGATCATTCGTCAGCAAAGAGTTAAATTCATGAAATGGGATATCTCTTCCTCGATTGTCAACACAGATTACATGCCCACTTTCTACGTAACGTTTATAGACTTCACAGATAGAGAGTACAAGTGAGCCACCAAAAGCATCTCTAAAGGACTTCAAATTCAAGCCATCAGATGTTCTGAGAGAAAGCATAATGATATCCATGGCTGTTTCCTTGGCATCTACTTTATCATTTACGGAGCATGTTACTAATCCATTCTCCAAATTCTGCACGTAAAATGTGTATTCTTTCAGACTTCTAGGCCTAGAAAAGCGTATGCCACCAATGTGGCTGGCTGACCCGAGTCCAAAACCATAGAAAGATTTGTTTTTCCAGTATATACTATTGTGCTTGCATCGATAACCACTCTTGCAGTAACTACTGATCTCATAATGATCATAGCCTGCATCCTTTAGCATTCTTGATGCCATTTTGTAGTACTCAGCGGATTGATTTTCGGAAGGCAGAGGAAATTCACCAGGGGTGTATCTGTAAACACAGAATATTACAATGGTAAGATAATGAGAAGTGGGCAGGTGGCACATTTGCAAAGAACTGAACATTTCCCCTATCAAATTCATAACCGGACCATTGGAATGGACGTGATAATTGCATTATACATTTTGTACGACATTATCTAACATTTTATTCAATAAGAAAATGTTGGTCACAGAACCCCACGACATTGCAATGGAACTGGAAAGGTGACTGTAGCAAAGACATCAGATGAAGAGAAAATATTGTAATTCTTAAGATCAATAAAGCTCCATTTTTGTGTTCTCCACTGTAATGAAAAAGATAATAATGATATACTTACAGCATTCCAAACTTGGTGTCTTTTTCAACTTGCAAGTCATAAACAGACACATGTGTAGGCAGTGCTTGAACAGTTAGTCGCAGGCTCTCCTTCCACATATCTGGAGTCTGGTGAGGAAGCGATGAGATGAGGTCCAAGCTCCAATTCTCAACCCCACACGACTTAATAATCTCAACAGCTTCATAAACTTCATTAAGCCCATGAGCTCTCCCACATGCTTTCAACAACTCTTCTTGAAAAGCTTGCACTCCCAATGACACTCTATTCACACCCAAATCCATCAGCTCCTTCATTTTTGCCTCATCAAATGTTCCAGGATCCATTTCAATAGATATTTCTGCACCACTACAGACCCCAAATTTAGAGGACAATGCTTCAAGAACCGAAAAAACGAGCCGTGGAGGCACGAGCGACGGCGTGCCACCACCAAAAAAGATGGTCTCAAGGCAAGGGTGGTTGTTGGAAGCATCCAGTTTGGTGGACTTGATTTCTCTGCAGACTGTTTCCACGTAGGTTGACATCCGTGGGTCATCATCATTAGTCATGGTCGAGGAGGAGCCGAGGGCGATGATCGGGAAATCGCAGTAGTGGCAGCGTTTGCGGCAGAAAGGGAGGTGAACGTAGGCCGAGGTTGGAGGGAGTTTGTGGAGTAACAACGGTGAAGAGGCAGCTTGTCGAACAGTTTCTGAGCATTCCTGTGTGAGCGAACTGTTGAACCGGAGCCGCCGGAATTTGGTTTTTGTGGGAATGGCTGCCAAGAATTGTGGAGGGAAGGTTGATTTCAGCAGCATATTTGGTGCTGTGTTCTGCCTCCTTCCGATGGTTACCTAACAAAACGGCAGTAAATCACTTGACAAATTCTTTGGATTGGGAAAGAAAACCTTGGATGCCATGCGGATTACAGTGGTCATTTCTCTTTTTGTGATTAATCTGAAGGGAGCAAGTTTAGAATTTCATTTCTTTGTGTTGAAATCAGAGCATTTGGAACTTAAAAGTGACCAATTTTGGCCTCTCTACCTTCGTTGTTCAACTATTTATGAAGAGCAAGCCATTGGCACTAAGGCAATTTTGCTAAGAACAAAAACTCAAATTGCAATTATTCTGAAAAAAGAACAAAAAAACTAATATCGCAATTATAACTGGAATATTTGTTAGGATTAAAGATCACATTCAAATTAATTATATATTAAAATAGAAAATTTGTTAAAATCATATTATTTATTCAACAAGGAACTTTTGAAGAGCTTAAATGTAATATTTTAACTGTGATTATTCTTTACACTTTGTTTTTCACATGAAAAAATTATACAAAAACTTAAAATATGATTATTAATTTAATACATAAAATTACCAATTATTTATGTAACAAATATGATGTAGTTTTTTTATTAAAAAAAATCAAATCTCACTGTAATAAGATAGTTTTTAGATTTAACTAGTATTTCACCCGTGCGATGCACGGAAATATAATTTTATTTTAATTAATAATTAAATAAAATATATTTGAATAATAATAGTAATACAAATAAACTATATTATTTGGAGACAATATAACCAATAAACAAAAAAATAAATTACAAATTTTGAAAACTTCTTTAAAGACAACAATATTCCAACACTCAAAATGAATTGAAATATTTAAAAAAATTTCTTGATAGAAGTATATTATTTTGAAATGAAATACCAAAAAAAATCATAATTTGAGTTTTACAAAATATTATATTTAATATAATTTTTAAAATATAAGACTATACTTGAAAATCTAAATTTAAGTTTAAAATTTTTTATAATTTGATTTTTTTATCATTAATGAATTTTACATTAATTTTGAAATGAAATACCAAATTAATGTGATTTGAGTTTTACAAAATATTGTATTTAATATAATTTTGAAAATATAAGACTATACTTTGAAAATCTAAATTTAAGTTTAAATTTTTGAATTTGTGTTAAAGAATTAAAGGTATTAAAGTTTGATTTATTCTAATTTTTTAAACTTTTGATTTGATTTTTGAAATGAAATACCAAATTAATGTGATTTGAGTTTTACAAAATATTGTATTTAATATAATTTTGAAAATATAAAACTATACTTTGAAAATCTAAATTTAAGTTTAAATTTTTGAATTTGTGTTAAAGAATTAAAGGTATTAAAGTTTGATTTATTCTAAATTAATGTGAGTTTTACAAAATATTGTATTTAATATATTTTGACAATATAAGACTATACTTTGAAAATCTAAATTTAAGTTAAGTATTTTTTATAATTTGATTTTTTTATCATTAATGAATTTTACATTAATTTTGAAATGAAATACCAAATTAATGTGATTTGAGTTTTACAAAATATTGTATTTAATATAATTTTGAAAATATAAGACTATACTTTGAAAATTTAAATTTAAGTTTAATTTTTTTTTTTAATTTGATTTTTTTATCATTAATGAATTGAGTAATGAGTGTATAAACAAATATGCATTTAATATATGGTTTTCATTATAAATGAGTAGGTATATTTCATATACTATTTTTAGAAATAAAATTTAGGAGAAAAAATAAAAGTTTCTATTTTTGTCTAATTTTGTATTTTTAATTATGGTTAATAATATATTTTAATTG